>VWPU01018844.1:0-19958 GCA_013398955.1 Callaeas wilsoni | reverse complement strand
CCCCCCCCCGACCCCTGTCCGCCCCCGCGAGCCCCGCGGGCGGCGGGCTGGGCCGTGCGCCCCGGCACGTACCGCCCCGGCCCCTGTGGGCCCCCGATGGCGGCGGGACGGGGTTTGGGGCCGAGTGTGCCGGGAGGCCGGGCCGGATGAGACTGCCCGGCGCAGCGGCAGCACGGGACTTCCCTGATCTTGTCCCACGGAGTGACTCGGCGCAGGACTTCCACTCGCTAGGCAGGAACAGGAGGTTCCCTTGCCCCCCCACTGCCGGGCCCTCATTCCTCCCAGGGGTCCTGGACACGCTCTCGAGAGTCCCGACCCCACTTGTGGGGTTCCTGGCCCTGCTTTTGGGGTCCTGGCCCTGCCCCCGGGGAGCCCTGACCCCACTCGCGGGAGTCCTGGCCTCATTCCTGGCATACCTGGACCTGCCCCTGAGGGTCCTGGACCCCTTCAGGTGCAGAATGCTGCGCAGTGTCTGTATGAAAACCCATCAGCACTTAAAAATACATTAAAATTAAAATCCATCGCCTGACGATTGTGCTTTAGTGTTCACCACAACATTTCTTAGTGTTACCAGCCCACGCTGGTAGCTGTGCTCCCGTGAAGGTAAGGACACTGCCGGGGAGGAGGGACATTTGTGGTGCATCACAGTTATTTCAGCTGGGCCTTTGTGCCCAGGGATGTAAAGGAGCTGGATGCCCTCATCATTTCACTCACAATTTGGTTCTGTGGGAGAAAACAGTTCCGGGCTCTGTGCGCCCAACACCTCGGTGTGTGGGAGAGGCCCTCCCTGCTAGCATGTTCCCATCCCAAGCAGAGCTCCTCATCTCTGGATGCAAACCAGCCTGTGGCAGCTGTGCATCTCATGTTCTTCACTCCCCATGTGTCCCACGTCCTGCACAAAGGGACTGTTACCTGGGAATGTTTTTCTCCAGCTGCTGTCTCCCAAAGCCTAATGATGCTACTTGACATCTGGGTCGCATGTCTAATGCTCTAATACAGCAGAAAGAAGAGTGGTGTAGTTCAACTGTGAGTCAAGGAAGGGAAAGAAGGGAATAAGCAGTGACACTCCACAGATGGAGATGGAGCAGCTGTGGGAAGGTGCGAGTGCTTCCATATCAAAGGAACCACTGGTCCTCCATCACAGCAAGCATGGTCATGGGTGTACTCTGAGCGTGTTGAGGCACTGAATGGACCAGGTGCACTCAATAAAAGGCCAGGGACTACAACCAACTCTTTCACCCACTTCTGAGGTGAGACACCATAACCCAAAGAGTGAGTGGGTGGGAGGATCCCTTGATCCATCTGTTCCTGTGTGACTGAGCAGGGAGAGGCCTGCACTCTGTTTTGCTTAGACAACAAGATAAATAACAATTCAAAGGGGCAATTTTGGATCAAACTCAAAGTGCCACTTGGCTGTGCTGTTAAGATCCTACCTAGGCTCAAGTGCTCTGCTCTGCTGGGGACGAGCAGTGGGAAGTGCTGTGGAGGATCCCAGGTGGTACACAGTCTTCCAGTTTCCTTTGAGAAGACCCAGTGCTGCTGGGGTGAATGAAGCCAGAGAGCATGTCCTTCATCTGGCACTGATGTGCAATGCCCCAGTGTGTGGGTTTTAGAGCAATGCACAAAACAGGAGACAGGGGATGGCAGAGCTTAAGTGAGCAGGGAGCTGCCAGAGCAGTGATGGGCTGGAAGGGCAGGTGAGAAGCAGCACATCTCTGCTGTTCCTGTTCCTGCTGCTCCTGCTGCTTCTCCATCTTACTGAAAATGGGAAGGAGTCCTTCCTGCTCTATGCTGCTGCATTTTTGTTTCCTTTAAAAGACGGATTTAATATTAATCCTATTAGGAATTTTTTTTCTTGTGAGGAAAACAGGATATTGTTTCAGGATACTGGGCAACAAAGCTGTCCTTGAAAAGCAACACTAAACAGCCTCACAGTCCTGCTTCTGACTGCATTTGTTGTGGACACTAATGAAGTTCAACATCCGGTACAGCCAAACCATTTAATTTCCAGAATGTGAGAGAGGCCTCAGCAGAGCAATACAAATTCGGGTTTTCTGTGTTCCACTGTAATCACTAACGACCTCTAGTAATCTCAAAATATAATCATTAGTTCTGATTTCTCTTGGAATTAATGTCTCTAGCAGATGTAGAAGTCTAGTCCTCATCTGTCATGAATACGCATGTCCTGCTTGATAAGAGAAGTAGCAACATGAGTCCAAATCCAGGAATTACTTGAAATCTCTTGGGAAAATCTGTTCTATTGAGATATCCATCCTAGTTTCCCGACTAGGCTTTGGAAAAGGGTTTTCTGAACTTTTGGATTG
This sequence comes from Callaeas wilsoni, assembly GCA_013398955.1. Lineage (NCBI taxonomy): Eukaryota > Metazoa > Chordata > Aves > Passeriformes > Callaeidae > Callaeas > Callaeas wilsoni. The sequence continues at coordinate 17,634 of VWPU01018844.1, read as the reverse complement.
ACATTTCACTTCAACTAAGCTTCCAAGCTCTGACTTTACCCTGTGACAATGGATGGGGAATAGAAGGCATCACATCACTGTCCTCATGGAATGTGCAAGTTCTCCTCCATGGATGATATAGGCACGACATTGTTCAGGGGTATATTGGTGTAACGGCCTCTGTCATTGTTTGGAAAATAATCTTCCTTAGGAAGAAAGGGCCTGCTAAGATGTTCAAAATGGCCACTAACACCTTGGAAGACCTCTGTGGTTGTGTTCATTTTTGTGCTCATTTAGGTCAACACTTTTTACCTGTCTGGGCTCCCACTGCGGCTCTGTTTTGCCTGTGTCAGGCTCACACACGTCCCCCAGAGATGCAGACCAGCACTTAACAAGGTGGTGTCTCTCCAAAGATCCCCCTTTGATCTTAACACTTGTGGCCATGTCAGAGAGACCTGCATTTACCAGCATGAAGAGCCCAATACCTGATACCTAGTGGCAGTGGAGATAATTCTTTATCAAAATCAGCTGTTGGGGCACCATGTGACCAGTGAGGGGTGAGACAGACAATGATTTGGGTCATGAGATGATGTGAGGCCAGCAGAAAGAGGATAATCTCCTGTAGACTGCCATCTCCCTGTGAGCTCCAGGGGAAAAGGAGTGCAGAGGGTGGTGTGGGGTGGTGGCAGTCAGAGGCAAGTGGCAGAAAGTCAGCTGGTCCTGCTGTTCCAGATGGGAAGAGGGTAACTGTGCCCTGTAGAGAGTTTTGCCTGCAGCATTTGCTTTGACCTGGCTTTGCTGCATCCTGCCTAAGAAAGAGAGGGCTCTGCTGGCTCCAGCTGCATCCTGGCAGCTGCCACTCATGCTCTTTGCTGCCAGGAGAAGCATCCTCTCCTTGGAGAGCTTGCCTAGAAATAAGGGATCCTTGACCACATGCAAAAGTTGAGATGTCACCATTGCTGTAGACCTCTCTTGTCCCTTGCACTGTACCTCTTCCTCATGCTCTGGAGTAAGAGCTCCCTGGCTCTGTTCCATGGGCCCCTCATGCTGCAGCCTGCACAAGCATGTCACCTTTTGCCAAGGAACATATCTGGCACAAGAAATAGTATCTCTGTTCCTCCCACCCCTCCATTTCTAGACTACAGGAAAGTGAGGCTGTTCAATGTCCTTTCCAATACTAATTCTATGCTCTGTGAGGACTCACTCATGAGAGTCTCTGCTCTCTCTTCAAGGAGCATGTGGGCTGCTGTCCTTCCCTGCAGATTGCTATGCCATATGTTCCCAGTGCAGTGACTTGTTCTTTCCACATTCTCCTTCCTCGTTTCCCAAGTGCTGGCTGCCTGACAAGCATATCTTGACACTACCAGTCCTCCACTCAAGCAGGTAACTCATCTTTTAGGGTCTATAGCCAGTGCTGCTAGTGCCTCCATGCAGACAGGGGAAGGGGCTGGTGTTTCCTCTGGCACGAGGGGCTTGGTGGGTGAATATCACTCCAGGGAGTGACAACCCACTGGAATGGAGCATCACCACGTGCTATAGGAGACACAGAGGTGATGCTGCTGGATGAACATGCAACTGCATCCCAGCCACACTGTTGTTGTCTTCAAGCTGGGGTCACCCAAACCAGTCTGACCAGCACAAGATCCTGTTCTGCTACATACACCAGATGCTGGGATCATCTGTATCCAAAAACTTTCTGACAGAGCTGGGGACCCCTGAGGCAAGAGGCAAGGGTACCGGGATCAGGCCACGGTGGTGGATGTACTTCTCACCATGTCCAGCTCTCCCGTGGGATCTCCACTGTCCCAGAACGTGCTGTTTTAATGACTCTATTCCTGTTCTTGGGGTGGGGAGGAAAAGGTGGGGGCTCTGCAAATAATTTAACCATATCCTGCACTGAATAACTTCATATGTCAATAACACTAGCTCACCTGAATTTCATTCTCCCTTGTATCCCTGCCCAGAGAGCCTGTTTCCACCTGGTTTCAGCCTGCCTTGCATGATCCCCAGCTGTCAAGAGGTTGGTGGCATTCCTAGCCATGTCTCTTGATCTCCAAACAGGCTTCAGCACCTCTCCCTCTCCACATAATGCATCTTTAGGATCAGTTTCCACTGCTGATGGGTTTATTGACTGGGCTGCTTCTGGGAGGATGCTACCTTCAGAGAGCTCAGGGTAGTATCACGATGGGGTGGAGCTGGGGCTCTGGGCTGTGCTCCAGTTCTGGTTCTCCTTTGAAGCATCTATAGCAACTGTTTTCTTGGGATATTGCACAAAGCCAGGTTTTTCTCTGTAGTACTTGATATTTTTGGTTCTGCAGCATCTCAGAGGAACTTGGGGCACTCTCATAGGTCCGAAGAGGAAGGGAAGGACTACAGGCAGCCTGAGAGCCAAGAGGTTTGGCCAGCTGACCCTGACACCTGTGAAGATGCCTCTCAGTCCCTGGCCATGCTGATCCCACCGCTCAGTCACACAGGGTTGCCCACAGCACCGGAGCATCTATTCCTGCTGCTTCTGGTGACTGCCAGCCTCAGTGCTCCCAGCTTGGGGGTAATCACTGGACAGACCGACTTGGTGCTTTGGGACATGAATGTGTGGAATCCAGAGATCCACAGAACAGGACGGCACTGGTTATGGAGAAGGAGGCTGAAACAGAGGGTGAGCACTGGCCAGGGCGAGTGCCACAGGCCTGGGCATGAAACACCTCACTCCTAAACACGCTATGGCCTCAGTTGCTCTCGGGCCTCTCCTGCTTCTAAACAGGGCTGCACATTCCTGCCCCGTGGCACATCGCCCCATGGCACATCGTGGATGTCTGGCCTGACACTCCCCTCCCAAGTCACGACATGGCTGGGATGGCCATTGGGACATCCCAACCCCACAAGTCCCTGGGGAGGCAGTGAGTGCTGAGACAAGTGTCTGCTGAGAATAGACAAAAACACAAATCCCAGTATTTGTCCAGAAATCTGCCCAGAATTGCTTTGGCCTTGATGAGCCTGGAGGATTATTCTCATTAGGTATTTTTAAACTGGAGCCTGGCAAGTACCAGATGGCTGGGATTTCCTAGCTTGAGCACCCAGCTGATGGACAACATGGAGCCCGCTTCTGCCATGTGCCCTGGGAGCCCTGACTGTCAGTGCAGCTGCACTGGGATGGCCAAGATGACAAGCACTTAGGAAGGAAGGCACTGATAGAGTGGGCCATGAGAGTCACCCCTGGGCCATGTGTGCAGCTCCTCTGGGCTGAGCACCTTTCCATCCTCAGGGAAGGCACTGAGCCCTCTCCCTCTGCCAGGCCAGCACCAGTGCAGATCCCCATGCTGCAGAGCGTGGGCTGCTCCGTATCTGGAAGACTATCAGGGAATATAGGCAGAAGCTGCAGTGAGGAAGGCAGGGACATGCTCCCCTTCTCCTGCACCAGTAAGGGGAATGCAGAGCCCTCAGGTGAGCTCCTAGTGGTTCAGACTGGGTATCTGAGGAGGACCACCTCTGGAGACACATTTGTGCCTGTGCAGGGAACATGACCCCAGTCGTGGGGCCAAGGGGAGGCAGAGGGGACAATAGTCTGTGTGACTGTCCCCTGGTATCCCTACCCAGGTGCCCCGAACCCTCTTGCCCCCATGGATGGCAGCAGCATGAGGCCATTAAGCCCCATTCTCCCTCTCTGGGCTAGCTCAATATCTGAGCATTCCCCCAAAATAGCTCCCCAGAGGCCATTGGTAATGAAAAGAGAAAGGTGGTACCTGCACCACACTGCCAGCAATGCCCCAGCTGGTGCAGCTACCTGTCTCTTCAAAAGCCCAGCCTCCAGCCCATCAGGCTGCATGGAGGTGAGCAGGGGAGACAGGAGAGCCAACACTGGCAGTTTCTTCATGGCTGAGTGTGTCACTGTTTCCATCTTCCCCTTGCTGGCCGGGCCCAGTGGCAGGACGGCCACGGTGTGCTCCCATACCACACTGTAAGCACACAACCTATTGTGTGCATGTGTAAATACATATTTGTGCTGCTTGTTCCAAAACCCCTCTTGTTCTGTTCCCAAAGAGCCTGGACTGACAATGTCAGGAAAGCCTCTGTCCCCCTGGCTTTGTTTGACTGTGCTTGTTTGGAGGAAAGATCCCCGGAGAGGAGCTCACTGCTGCTGCATGCCCCGACACAGGCTTGCTGCTGGCAGGGAGCAGGCCCCAGTTCTGAGCAGGGAGGACACCCTGCAGGCTCTGCTCCCTCCCAGGGCCCAACCCAGCATCGTTTCTGACCCTGGGCAAAAGGGAGCAAGGAGCAGTGCCTGTGGCTAGCTCGCTTGGAAACGGCTCTTTCTGAAGTGGGTCAAGTGCCGTCCCTGCACAAACACAAGCCTAAGTCCAGCACCACCAAAGTACACGGACAGCTGGAGGCAGCCCAGAACAGGCTTTGGGGACTTTGCCTTTTGCTACCACGGAGACTGGGATTTCATGCCCTGCCAGCAGCAAAGCTCAGGTCAGGATGCAGTCCTCAGGAAGCTGCTGCTTCACTGCCACATCTACCACTTGTCAGCACCCTTCTCCCACCCCATCTCACTCTGCCCACCCACCCTACTTGCTCTGCCCATTCTGCAGGTCATCACAGAATCACAGAAACATTCATGTTGGAAGGGACCTTACAGGTCATTTCATTCCACCTCACGACAGGCAGAGATGCCACACACTAGATTGGGTCCCACTCTTCTCTGTCTGAAATAGCGTTGTCCATAGCGGTGAGCAGAAAGAAGGTTGTTTTGGGGAAGAAAATATATCTGCAGACCCCAAGTCCTGCCTTCCAAGTCAACGTTACTGGATATAAGGTTTGGACACTGTGAAGTGTCCATCAAAACTAGCTCTCACCGGCAGATTCAGTCCTGCCTTCTCCACATGCTGTTTTGTTTTGGGTTTACACACGCTCCGGTGACGGAGCTCTACAGGCAGGAGGAGTTACACAAAGCAATTTAATGAGTCTTTAGTGCAAGCCAGAACTTCTTCTTCAACTGGGCAGGTACCCCATGAACTGACTCTTGACCTGTCATGGCAGTACAACCACTCACGGCTCGACAGCTACATAGGCACTGGGTGGGTGCACCATGCTGGCTCCAAAAACCCTCAGCAGAAAACAGTTGCAACAACCCCAGTTACAAATCCCTGATCTTCCATAATCAGAGAATAGGGTTAAATGTGCCTAATAAGCTGCTCATTCCAAATTGCCATTCTCGCTCTAATAATAGCTCATAAGCCAGCCTTTTGTGGGACAATAAACATTTCTGTTATTCCCCAAGCCCAGCTTGGGGATAAATAAAGCCAGCTCTTGTTTTAAAGCAGGAGGTCATGCTTCATCTTAGGATAAAGGCACTGCTGCCCTTTCCCTGGTTTACATGCTTAAAGGAACAAAATTGAGTGATACAAAACATCAAAGAAAATTAGAATTTTAGAGCAGGAGCAGCTAAAGATAAGTCAGACACACTGGCACTGAGCTCCCTCCACATGTGTGTTTAGCAGATAATTTGTTATCATCCCAGTTCAAAGTTAACCTGCTGGAAAGCTGCTGTGTGAGAGTTGGCTGATCTGCAGTGTTTCAGATTTCCATGTTTCAGTTGGGCGCAAACAAAAAACACTCCAAAAGCTTGTTTTTTATTAAGCCTGTTGCTGCCGGGTACAAATACTTACTTTCTGGGTGGAAGTTCATGAGAGCACAAGCACCAAACATGATTAATCACACAGTGCCCAGTGCCATGGCTTGGGTGGTGGCAGCTCTCCATGCTGCCCTGTGATTTTCACTTCTCTGTCCTGAGCCAGAGGGATGAGGGAGGAGGAGGAGGGTGACAGAGTTTCCTTACACCCTCTGTCTTTGGGGATTCAGGCACCAGCCCGGGTGGGCCAAGGTCTCAGACCCCTGCACTGGCCACTTTCCTCTCCAGGCAGCACAGTGAGTCCCTCCAAGTCCCCATTTGGCTCCAGATGCCCCAGTGCAGAGACACCGGGACTCCTTCAGCTCTGTCTTGTTGGGCCTGTGGCAGGAAGCTGCAGTCAAGGCTGTTTGCCTGCCCCAGCTCATCTGCTAGTCTTACACACCTCACAGGGGTGAGCTGTGTTTTCATTGTCTCAGAGACGGGATTTGCCTCTGTTATGCTTTGGAAAAACAGCCAACTGTGGTGCGGGGAGTGGGAGGGGAGGCACGTGGTCTGGGCTTGCACCACATATTTGTCGTAGGTCTAGCGGCAGCTGCAGACCCTGCTCCCCAGTCTCCTGCAGCATCCCAGGCCCCTTTGCCTTGTGGGATGCCCTGACCATGCTCTCCTAGGATGCCCGAGGCTCAGGTCTCCCAGGATGGAGAATTTCCCTCTGCGTGTCTGAGCTCTGTCAGAACCAGCCCAGCACCTCTGCTGCGTTCCAAGCTGTGTGGCCGCCTCTTGCCTCTGCCCCAGGAGCCCATGCCGGGGGCAAGAACCCCAGCCCCAGTACTGCCAGGGCAGGAATGGCCATGCTGCCACCTGCCAGTGTTCCTCCTGCATCCGGAGGCTCAGCTCTCTGCCACAAAGCCACGGCACCCTATTCCAGCCTCTTGTGTGCCTTGGAAAATCCCGGGTACCAGCTGTCACCAGTCACCCTTGACTAAATGACCCCTTCTCTGCTGTCTGGTCTCAGACCAAGCCTCAGCAAAGGTACATCCCGTGCAGGTCCTCATGTGTCACCAGCCATGGGCACAATAGGGCTGCGCGTGCACATGGCTGTGTAATGCCATAACAAGATTACACTGTGACATGATGGCTGTGAAATAATCCAAAGTATCATTCAGTAAATCCCGAGATCCAATTACCTTTCCACATGACACCCCCTCCTGGGCATGGGGAGGCCGAGGGGCTGCAGCCCAGTACCCTGCCCCTCCAACAGCCTCCTGCTCGCCTCCTCCGCTCCCCTGCACCTCTCTGCCTCCGTGTCATTTAAGATTATCAAAGTTTGTGTTTCTCTGCAGGAGTCTCGACCCTCTGCCAGGCTCTGCTGCGTTTTCTCAGCCGCCTGTTCGCTCCCCAGCACCGCACTGACCCCCCCTGCCCAGCCGGCCCCTGCAGCACCCGTCCCGGCTTAGCTGCTGCTCAGCTGGCTCAGGCAGTGATACCAGTCTGGCTGGCCGCGGGTCCACAGGATGCGGGAATGCTGAGCACACTGCGGTGTTGAACTCGGAGAGCTCCGGCGTGCACCCTGCTTCCCACAGCACCAATGTTGTTTGCAAACATTTTTTTTTCCAGGGCATTTTCCTTGTCCTGGCAGAGCTGCTCCCGGGAGCCAGAAGATCCCTTTCTGTGAGAATAAAGCCCGGGGCACAGGTACAGCCACACTCGGCGGCCCGGCAGCGGTGCCAGGGCACGCACGCTGCCCCGCGGCCGGCTCGGCGCGCTCCGCTGCAGGCGCCACGGTCGCTTCTGGCCCTGGCAGGTGTTCAGACACCAGCGCTGTTGCCAAGTCAGGCAGGGAGTGTGGCCAGCTGCAAATTTCGGCTTCGTTTTTGGAGCCTTTGAATCGCTGGCCAGCCGCCAGGGTTGTTATTTGTTAGTCTAAGTATTTTTTTCCCAAGTGAATTTCAAGCTGGTGAGAGGAGCCAGGCAGAGGATCTTGGCAGGGGGGCCTTCGGTATCCTCAGTGCGGGGGGAGTGGGAGCGAGGGCAGGATACTGTGGAGTGGTCCGCCCTGCCCAAGAGACCCCATGCAGCAGGACAGTGGGCTGCATCAGTGCTGGCAGAGCCTTCACACCAGGAAATCTTTAGTTTCACTTCCCTCGTGGGGGAATTCAGACGAAACTCCCACTTACGGAGTGGAATCCATGGACCAGCCTCTGTTTGGAGCACAGTCTGCACCTCTGTACATCCCTAGTGCTGCATGGGTCTCAGTGAGGTTTCAGAGGCTGTGACCCCAGGAATGGACCCCTTGGGTGAGCAGGGGATTAGTATCACCCATTTCTGTCTGAAAAAAACCAGAATCCCACCTGAGCCAGGGCTGAGGCCATGCTGAGGCTGGGGCTGTGTCCCATCTGGGTACCAGAGCCCAGGAACCCTAACTCTGGCCCTGCTCTCTACTGCCATGCTGTCTACCCACTGTCTGGTGTGGGGGGCTGCTCTGAGCTGCAGCTTTGTGCTCGCACTTGCACTTCCTGAGCCCAGGGTGCAGGCAGCTCCCTGGGAAAGGCACTCGGCTCCCACACCCATCCATGCGAAAGTTTGGGCAGAGCTCACAGGGGGCTCATACTTGCTGGGGTGGCCCTGGGTGCCAAGGAGAGCCACCACAGCACCTGTGAGCTGCCCCAGTGGCAGCAGCCGCAGCTTCCAAGGCTGTGTGAGAAGAGTCAGGAAACAAAACAGGGGCAATTCGACGGGGAAGAAATTGCTTTTCTACCTCGGAAAAGTGAGCCTCAGATTCACTGGCTTCCAGAGACAGGAAACAAAGACTTTGGGAAGGAAGGGCTGGCGGGTCCTTGGGAGAGCAGAGAGCCATGAGGCAGGGAGCTGTGGGGAAGAAAGCTATGGGACAGGGAGCCATGGGGCCAGGGATGAGACCGCGGCTGGGGGGAAGTGCCAGCAGGAGGGAGCCTGCAGGAATCTGGCAGGGGCAGGGCACAGGCAATTGGAGCGTGTCCTGTTATTCCCCCCACACTTCCCATCTCCCCATCACCTTTCCAGCCATTGTTCAGCAGCCCCAGGGCTGAGGCACAGCATGGAGAGAGGCTGCTTTTTCTCCATTCCTGCCCCTCCACCTATGCTCCCACCCCACCACCTTGCGGGTGATGTCTGAGCCCTGCCACCAGGCCACATGCCACCAGCTCCTCAGGAATGTGAGCCTGAGGCACCCTGTGTTCTTGCCTGCCCCAACACCCCACCACTGTGAGGAACAGCAGCTGGCTTATCCCAGGACAGTGTGGCAGCAACCAGAACCTTCCCAGGAGCCAGTCTATGGCCAGGAACAGGGCCAGGATCCAGCTCCACACAGCCAGGGACACCCACAGCAGTTAGAGGTGCTCCATGGCCCTCTCTGTTTAGATGGATAAATCCCCCATGATCCCATCTCCAGGCAAAGCCATTTCTGTCTTGTTGCCTCATTCTCCTGATGTTACCGTGGTGGATTTTGTAAGGGACCTTTCTGCCAGGTTGTCTGAGTGTCTTTTCTGTGGCTCAGCAGTGGCCACTCGCTGGCCACCGCAGTCACATCAACCCGTCTCTCCCAAAGGCAATCCCAGGCCACATAATGGCAGATTGAAAGGCTGTTCCTGCTGACAGAGTGGGAAAAATGTCAGTGCCCACCCAGTACATGGCCCAGTGGCCTGCAGCTCTGTGCTGGGGGGACACTCCAGACCCTTGGAGATCCCTCCATGTGCAGGGACCTCACTGACATTTCCCAGCACAGAGCTGGCAGTCCACGAAGCCTCACAGACAGCACAGGAGGCACGTGGGAGCCCCCAGTGCCACAGCTGCAAGTCCCACACGAGTCTGAAAGATTAATGACCTTTTTCCAGTGTTTGCTTTAGGCAGACGCTTGTGCTCCAGGGCTTTGCTCAGATAACAGTCTGGTATGAGTATAAGCCCCCCCTGGTGAGGTGCAATTTGGAGAACTTGAGTGGAGGCTCCAAAACTAGTTGCAAATAAAGAGATTAAGATCAGTATTTGTCCTTTTCTTTTCCTTTTTCCTTCCTAGTGGAACAAAAATATTCCTGTTTATTGCTATAAACCCTTGGGGGCTGTGTGGTTAACTCCCAGCGGGAATTACTGTCTCAAGAGATCAGAGATCCCGAGAACATCTCCTTGCCAAATTTACAGTTATCGTTAGTTCTAATTAACCTTGTTTATCTCTCCCTGCAGTGGTATTTGGGGAACTAGCTCAGGTCAAACACAGGGCAGTTCTCTTACTGTTATCAGATATCAAAAATCTCCCTTCAGGCCACACCACACATCACAGTGTGGGCATCTTCCTCAAGCCTCTCCTGGAGCCTGGCTCTGGGCTCCTGCATGTCTGTGATGAGGAGTAAATGGCTGCTGGGAAAAGGCCAGGAAAGGAGGAGACCCTATTATTCCACCCCCAGCACAGCTCCTGCAGCCCCCAGCCGCCCCAGCCACTCAGCTGCGACGCCTGTGCACTCACACCCTCCCTGCTCTATATTCTTCCTAAGAAAATAAAGCATCACTGTCTTATTAATTATGTGAGTTCTGGAGCAATATTTTTCCCAGAGTCACCTACTGGTTCACATATTCGTTTTCCAGGCAGCTTAGCCAGTAGCCTGGCAACATGGTGACCTTATGCTCAGCTCAGCTTTGAGCATTTTATTAGCCACACTGGACTCTCTCCACCGCTCCATATTGCTGAGCCCCTCATTAGTACAATTAATAAGCCGCTTCTGTCAATTCAATCAAATGCCGGGCTCGACAGCAGGAGAAAACTTTGGCAGATCAAGTAGGGGAGATTCTGGGTAGCACTGGGAAATTGTAGGAAACCTTTCATCTCCCCCAAGGAGCCGAACAAGAATGGAATTGTGGGATTGGGATTCTCTCAGGTCATGTTTATTTATCGCTGGCTCGTTAGTATAATAAATCAGGTCCCCTGTCACTTTGAATGAAGTCATAGGTTTGCTGGAAGGAACTTGGCAGAACACCTTGATATTATTAGTGATGGTGTGGACAAAGCCCCATAAAAGGCGATGCACTGGCTGGGGTGTGCAGGCACCTCACACGCACCCACTTGGCCCCGCACCCCACAAGGGACTGGTGCGGTCATGCCAGGGGACCAGGATTGTCTTGGGACACACCACACAGCATGTCCCAGGTACCCAATAACCACAGGAACGGATGATTCTCCCTGCTCCTGTGCTTGCTTCAGGAGATGTGCATGGTGGGAGACATCCCCGTCTTGGCCCCATGTGTGTTGCCAGTGCAGAGGGCAGACAGTGTAGGCGACGTCATGCACTGGCAGTCATGTGGATCAGGCACATGTGACAGCACTTTGCCTTTCACACCTCTCTGTGTCCTGCCAGACTTTGTCCTGGCTCTGACGTCGGTGTGCTCTTCGGATCCCATGCTGGCTCCAAGAGCTCCTGCCACAGCAGTGCTGGGAGGTGCTGCGCCTGCAGGGCAGATGGGTGGCAGGAGAAGGCCTGGTACTCACACTGGTGCTCACTTGCTGCATGGCTGTGGCACCTGAGCCTGATCCCTGTGTCCTCTGAGTGAGACCTACCAGCAGCAAGGGACCAGGAGGTGGCTTTCCAATTTTACCTTGCCCTGAACTGGGCACCTCCAGCAGTCTACCAGAGATGCTGGAGAGGTCACAGTCTCCTTGCCTCGATCTGGCACTTTTCCACACCAGAGAACAGATGTGCAGGTTGGTTCCTGCACTGGAAATAATGCTGAGTGACAACAAGGAAGAGTTGTGACTGGTGTCAGTCTGAGTGCCCCAATAGAGCAACGTCACAAGTGTATGTCCCAAAAACCTTCCTTAGATAAATTCCACAGAAAATCCTTTGATCTGGTCTGACGGTGAGAACCTAAATCCGAATATAGCATAAAGGTTACAAAATAACAGTTCTGTTTTATTGTTTAATGTAACACCGTGTTTGGTCTCCCTGATGTGATAAATATTAAACTGTTCCTAATTTTCTTTTCATACACCTTCATGATGAAGAACTTCACCGTTCACTTTCACCACAAGTCAATTCCATCATCTCTGAACTGGACCTGCACCACTCTTGAAATGCTGGGATTCCCAAATCAGCTGTGTGCTGTTGGAGCATTCCCCATCCCCATCCCACCCTGTCCCTAGTCCATAACAGCCTGGGAAGTGCCTGGGGCCATGCTCCCGCTCATTAGCTCTCTTGACTCCAGCTGACCTATAAATGTTGAAGGAAACAAAACAAACTGCTGGGCGGGAGAGGAAGGGCTGTAGGTGTTGGCCACATGTCACTGGAGCCAAGCCAGGCTCCAGCTGAAGATGCTATTGTGTCACAGTGATGTCCCTGGAAAAACAGGCCTGGAGAGCTCCTTACTGTTCCTGGGAAGCACTTGATGACTGGGAGGGTGTGGTTTTGCGGCACCCCGAAGGCTGTTGGGGGTGTTGGGGGCTTTTGACAACGTTGGGAATGCGATCCTAAGCAGATACAACCGCAAACCCGCAGGACTGGACAAGGCCCCAGTGCCCAGCTCCAGCACACACGGCTGGAAGTGCCAAGGCTCAGCTCCAGCTCCCAGACAGACAACGGGCGTCTGCAAAGACATGCAGGTGCTGCACTTGGAGAGGTCCAGGATACACGCACAGCAGCTCCTCAGCTGCTGTCCATCAGCAGCTGCAGAGTGGTGGTCCATTGACCACCAAACCCATGGACTGGGAGTCAGGAAGGAGATTGTGGCAGTGGGGTGTCTCCCGTGTGTGCTCCAGGCAAGACCTGTGAGCCCTGGCCAGGCCCATGGCTGCTACTCTTTGGGGTTTGTCACCCCTTTCAAAGGCAAAGTCCAAAGTTCAGTCCTGGTTTGTTGGCAGAGTGGATGTGGGAAGATTACTGTCCTGCTCCTGGAGCAGATGTGCAGCAGACTGCTGCATCCCAGGGTTGTCTGGGGGAAGCAGCAGTGCCACCAGTCCCCTGGCACTCATCCCTTCCTCCCAGGCAAGTGCAGTGCCCTGGCTACCAGGGCCATGTGCAGACACAGCCAGGATGGCCCATTTGCATCCCACCCCTCAGGGCTCTGGGATGGTGCAGACACCCTGGGAATGGACTGGAGGAGAGAGGAACATTCCAAGAACCCCAGCCAAAGCCCAGCTGTCTATGTGCCATGAGGAGGGTCAATGGGTGATGGAGTCCTCCCCACAGTGCCAGCCCTCTCCAAAGTTTCACAGGCAAATCACTTCCATCTTTTTAAACGTCTGTCCTAAACCACCACCTGAGCATCCCATGCATCCCCAGTCACTGCCCACACTCAGCATGGTACATGGAAAGCTGTCTGGGGACACAGTGCTGTCCCCTCTCCTGCACCACAGGGGAACCTCCTGCATCCGCCACTCCTGGACAGTCCGTAAATGCCCCCTCCTTCCTTATCTTTCCTTGAGCAGCAGGGGTCTTGGCATCTCCTTAGCCCCTGTTTCCTCTTCCGGCTCCTGTTGACACAGTGGCCGTGGGAGAACAATGGGGCCAAGGGCAGCAGGGAGACAACCTGTCTGTTCCTCCGGCTGCCTGCTCACTTTCCTGGGCACAGCCGGGCCACCGGGACCTGCGGCACAGCTGATGAGGTGGCAGCACCAGGGGGAAGCCAGAGCAGGGTGATCCCACAGGGGAACCACAGCCTGAGCAGTCCGGCACTGCCACCTCCCAGCACCGCAGCACTGGGCATCCCACAGCATAAGGTGACCCTGCACTGCCTAGATGCTGGTGGAGATGTCCCGGTGAGGAAAGGTATGCAGAGGTATCTCTGTGCTGGTGAGAACAGGGCTGAGAGGGTAACAGGGGCAGATAGAAAAGTGGCTGGTCAGGGATTTGGAGGAGAGAAGAGTTTTTATTGTTAGTTATTGGCCAGGCTGGCACCCTCTGCCTTCCAGCAGAGTCGTTGGCACAAAGGACGATATTAAATAAAGAGCTCGTTTCAGCCCATGCTCGTCAAGGCCGGCAGGTTTAAAAACCTCCCTGAATTTCCAGCCTGCGAGGAGCAGGGAGGTAAGCTCACCCTTATCTGGAGGTAGCGTTAGACAGGAAGGGAACTGCGTGCTCCTGAGGAGCAGCTGGACGCCCAGCCGGAGGTGCGGCAGATACTGTTCGGCCAAGGTCAGAGTCTCGCTCCGACCCAGCCACGGACAGTCCCGAGGGCGGCGTGGAGGCAGCAGACCCGAGGGCCTGGGAGCCCAGCACCTGCCAGCAGCTCCTGGCACCCCCCCGCACCTCTCGGCACCCGCCGGCAGCCCCAGCCCGCAGCCGACAGCGCTTTGCTCAGCAACCCAAGGCCACCCAGGCTCGTCTGCCGGGGCTCGTGTGCCATCCAGTGGCGAAGACTCAGCTCCAGCACAGTCCGAGCCTTCCCACGCTGCCGCTCAGCGCCGGGAGAGAGGGAACCGTGCTGGGCTGGAGCCTGGGAAGCATCTCGCCATGGAGGACCCACTGTGGAAGCTGCAGACAGCAATGGGATGCCCTGAGTCTTTATTGCCACCCAGTCGGGGAGGCATGCTCAGGCTAGCGATGCTCCCGGCACGGGCGGGGTCCTCCTGCTGCTGTAGCAGGATCCCAGGCTTCCCCTCGGAATGCTCAGGGAAGCACTCCAGGTGCTGGGACAGGAGAGTGGCCCGAGGGGAATGAGCAGGGCTGGGCTGCAGGAAAGCCTCCTGCACCTACCCTAGGGATCCAGGATTGACCTGTGCTGGGGGACGGGAAGACCCTTCATCTCAGGGAGATGTTCAAGTCCTTCTGTGGCAAGTCCCTGACCACTCCATCCCTCTTGTCCCAGCCAGGGACAGGAAAGGGATCGAGTGCCTCCTCCATTTTAAACCACACTGACACTAATGGCTGGGCTGGAATTGCCGCCAGCAGGGTCGTTTCCACCTGCTCTGCAAGGGCTCGTGCCCACTTTAGCATGGTCAGTAGGGCTGGGCTTTGAAACACCTGGAGGGAATCCTGGGCACACAGGAGGTGTTCTGTGTAAAGCACTAGCCCTGCATGGGCAAACGGATTCCAGAGGCATCGTCCCGGAGGACCCTCAGAGGGATGTCACATCTAAATGGATACTGTGGGCAGCTGCACAGAACTTGGAGCTGTGCTGGACTGGGACTGGCAGATGGAGCAGGAGAGAAGGTTTTAAGGAAATTGGCTGAGAAGGCAGGGCCCCCAGCAGTGGCAGTTATAGCTTGGTGAATAACAGCAGGCTCCTTTCTGCTCCAATATATTAGGAACAGCTCAGCAATTAAGACTGGCTTCTATTAATATGCAAATTTATACCGCCATGGCAACAATCTTGTAAATGCAAATTGCACTGGGAACTATTGTTGGAGAGACCTGTGCTGGGCCCTGGAGTTTGTCTGAGCAGATTCTCCTAATTGAGCTCCCCTGAGGCTGTGGCCCTGGACAGCTGGGGACAGCACTGCCCGTGGCCACCCTGATGAAGGCAGCAGATTCCCACCTAGCATCTTCCCTGTCCTTGCTTGGCCCTTTTTGCACAGATTATAAAGAATATCCTGAGTCGGAAGGGACCCACAAAGATCATCGAGTCCAACTCCTGGCCCTGCACAGGACACCCCAAAATACCACTCTCTGCCTAAGAGCGTTGTCCAAACACTCCTTGAGCTCTGGCAGCCTTGGGGCCATGACCATTTCCTGGAGAGCCTGTTCAGTGCCCGACCACAGTCTGGAAGAGCCTTTCACTAATATCCATCCTAACTGTCCCCTGACAAAGCTGCAGACATTCCCTTGGGTCCTGTCACTTGTCACAGAGAGCAGAGATTGGAGCTGCACCTCTGCTGGCCTCGGGAGGAAGCTGCAGCAGATGCCGATGAGGTCTGACCTCAGGCTCTTCTTCTCTGGGCTGAACAAACCAAGTGATCTCAGCCATTCCTCCTATGGCCCCTCCAGACCCTGCACCATCTTCATAGCCCTCCTTTGGACACTCTCTAACAGCTTTATATCCTTGCCTATGCACCAGCAGCAACAGGCAGGGCAGTTCAGTCTTGCTGCTCTGTGAGAATTTCCTTCCACCTGCCACCAGCATCCAATTCCAGTTTCTGCAGCCATCAGAAGCCATGTCCTGAGCCACTCTGAGAAGCAGGGATGTGTGCAGCTCCCTCCACCTCCCCTATGCAGCCAGACCCACATGCAGCAGAACCTGGCTGCTGCCCAGCCATGCTGTAACCACCTAGGAGACTGAGAGTGGCCCAGGACCACGGGTACTGCAAGCTCCAGCACCAGCTGGCCCTGCTCTGGGGCAGCACTGAGCTGCAGGTCCCGACCCGAGGGCAGAGGGGATGTTTTCTCCTGAGCCTGCTCTGAGTGGAGGCTCCAGCAGCCCCACACTGACTGGGTGGACTGGGTCTGCCAGGGTCTGCGGGGCTGTGTTGGGGAGCACTGTGCCTGTGCCTGCTCCACCCCAGGCCAGCTGCGGGGGGCAGCCATGCCCCGGGAGAGCCAAGCACATGTCCCTTCTCAGATGGGACCAGAACCACGAGGTGTCAGTGACTGAAACAGCATGAATGATGCCCTAGGTTCCTGCCACCCCAGGCACCAAGACCTGTCAGACCCCTCAGACCTCCTGGCAGCTGCCACCATATCCTGGGTGTGCCCGCTGAGTTCCTGTAGTCCTGCTTCCCAGAGACCTGGGTCCAGAGAAAGGCAGTGAAACTGCTGAAGGGACTGGAGCAAATGTCCAGTGAGGAGAAGCTGTGGAAGTTGGGGTTGTTTAGCCTGGAGAAAAGGATACTCAAGGAGGACCCTCTCATTCTGTATAACTCCCTAACAGGAGGGCATAGCCAGCTACGGGTCAGGCTCTGCTTCCAGAAAACAAATGACAGGACAAGAGGAAATAGCCTCAAGCTGTGCCAGGGGAGGTTTAGATGGGACATTAGGAAGAATTTCTTCACAGAAAAGGTGACTGGACATTTGGACCAGGCTGCTCAGAGAGTCCCCATCCATGGAGGTGTTTAAGGAACAGCTGGATGCGTCACTTAGTGCCATGGTCTAGTTCACAAGGTGGTATTCAGTCATAAATTGGGCTCGATGATCTTGGAGGTCTTTTCCAATTGAAATGATTCTGTGACCTTGCCCAACCTGGAGGCCATGGCCATGGCAATGCGGTACGGGAGCAGCCTGAGACCCCCAGCAGGACGTGAATGGGATGGAGGGGCTGCAGAGGGCACACAGTGCTGGGCACACAGCCAGTGGTTTGGTCTGTGCCCAGCTGTTCGTAGCCAGGCTGGGCACTGGCGGTACCCGAGTGTGATCCAGGTGAAGCCCTGAAGGTGTGTTTGCCCTCAGGCCAGCTATGGGAGCACAGACCCAGGCCATGGTGCCAGGGGAGCTGCACAGCCTTGGGGACACCCATGAGGGGACACCTCAGCACAGGTGCGCTGCACCCACAGCCCAGGGACAGGGTGACACTCTGGCGGCAGCACCTGGTTCGTGGGGACACAGAATCACAGAATGGGTCAGCTTGGAAGGGACAACAGTGGGTCATCTCACCCTTCTCTGCAGACATTGACACCCATTGACAGAACAAGCTGACGTGCAAATGGATGAAAGGAAGCTCCCGAAAAAAACCACCCTCACCATCTGCAAGCCGAAGCTGTTATTGGGACTGGGTGGGGCTTCTGCTCGCCCCACCCTCTCCTGGCCCCGCCCCAGACCCTTCAAGCAGAAGTTGCGGGTGGGGAAGGGCTTGTGGTGGCATCGCCCACCCTTGTCCCGCCCCTCGCTGCCTTCGGGCGGACGGTGCGATCCGGCGGGGGGGGGGTTGGTCCACTCCATTGGTGGCGGTGACCCCGCCCCTGCCTGCCCTGCCCCCGGGAGGGCTCCGCCCTGCAGCCGCCGGCGCTGCTGGGCGGGGCTTGAGGCGGTGCCGCGCTCTCCTGGCCCCACCCTCCGCTGCCTCCAAGCCGATTTACCGACCTGAACTGGGCGGGGCTCGAGGTGGCCCCTCCCTCTCTGGCCCCGCCTTCGGTCGGCGTG
>VWPU01018842.1:0-21725 GCA_013398955.1 Callaeas wilsoni | reverse complement strand
GCCGGGGCCGGGGCCGGGCTCCGCTCCCCGGGACCGGGCCGGGGTCCCGCCGGGCCCGGCGATGCCCGCACAGCCCTGATGCGGGCGGGGGCGCTCCGTGCCCGGGCGGGGCCGCGGGGCCGCCGGGAGCGGTGACGTGTCCCCGAGGCCCCGCCCCCTGCCAGGGTATATAAGGGGCGGCGCTCACGCCGTCGGTCTTTTTGCTCCGGGTTTGCCGCCGTCGCCGAGCAGGTGAGGCCCGGCCGCAGGGCCGGGCTGGGCCGGGGTCCCCTGGCCCCGCAAGCCCGGCCAGCTGGGGCGTGGTGGGGGCCAAGGGGAGGGGAAAGGAACGGAGGGGGGTGCCAGCGGGAACCGGGACGGGCGGACTGGCGGGCAAGGAAGCGCGGGGCGGCGGGATGGCGGCCGGCGCATCGTCCTCCTCGATTACCATGTGCACACCCCCCTTGTCCGGCCTGAGGTCGGGGGACCGGCGTGTCGGGGCGGGCGTGGAGCAGAAGGCGCCCGGCAGCCTCCCCTCATGCCTCGCAGGCGGCGGCGCGGGGCCGTGCGGGGACCGTCGGGGGACAGCGGCGGCTAATGGCGTCGGGGAGGAGGGGGGCCGGGGCACGAGTGAAAAAATGGCCGCTCGCCTTGCCTGCCCGCCGCCAGCGCCACAAAATGGAGGACGCGGCGGCCCGGGCGGGGTGAGTCACACAAAGGAGCGGGGCGGCCCCGCCCTCCGCGCTGCCCGCCGGGCCCACTCGCCGCCGCCCCGGCCGCTGCCGCCGGGGTAACTCGAGCCCCGGGAGGGGGCGACGCGAGGGGCGCTCCGAGGGGGCCCCCGGCCCGCCCGTCTCGCTCCTCCCCTCCCCCGGCGGGGCGGGGCCGCCATCCTGGCCAGGCCGCCGCGCATGTGGCGCCGCCATCGCTGCCCCTCGGCCCGGCCTGACGCGTAACCAGCTTTTTTCTGGGGAACTTGCAGGTGTCGATTCTCTTTTGCCGAAAGAAAGAACTCAGCTAACATCCAAAAGGGGAAAGGAGAAGACCCACATCAACATCGTTGTCATCGGCCATGTCGATTCTGGCAAGTCCACCGCCACCGGCCACCTCATCTACAAATGTGGGGGCATCAACAAGAGGACCATCGAGAAGTTCGAGAAGGAAGCGGCTGAGGTGCGTGGGCCCATAGCAGCTAGCGAAATTCCGGGCTGCAGGAATGAATAGACCCTTAATTAAAAAGTGAACCTGCAAAGCTTTCAGTGGCCGCGGGGAGGCGGTTTGGTTGCCTCTGCCCCAGGAGCTGAACAAGTGGCTCAGTGTTGCGTGGCCACGGGGCGGCAGCTGGGTTGCAGTTGTCCTTGAGGTAGAACAAGTGTTTAAGTGTTCAATCTGCTCTTGTGTTACTTGCAGAAATTCAAGTTGTGAAATGTAGAGCAAGTGAAGAGAAGGTAGTGTAAAGCTGCATCTGAATAGTAACATCTGGAATCAAATGGCCAGATTCAAGCTCTGCGTACATAAAGTTAGAGGTGGAATAGAAAGAAGTTATCTATTGAGGTCTAGTTGAAAAATCAAGGAGTTTTACTGATACTGTGTTTTTCTGTGTAATAACAGCACAGGTCATGACAACATTATAGAATGAAATTTGGCAAATGTTGAGCAGAGTGGAAATTAATGTGTTGATTATTGCAAGGATTGAAATAGTAAGAGGACCTAAAACTGTAGAGAACACTTGATAGAAGGACTCAGGCTCAAGAGTTCTGTCATAAAGATGGTTTACTATAATTAACAAGCTGTCAAGGAGCTTGAGCTGTCAACAGGTTCAATAAGGTTCAACAGTTGGCATCTCTCACTACAAGTGCCAAGTGTATCTTGTTACTTGTTTTATGAGCAGCAAGGTTTTTCTGTGTTACGACAGTTAGTATTACTAGATTTTGTTCTTTAGCCAGTGTGTGATCTTTCTGAACTAAATGCAGATATGGAACTCTTTTTTTTCAATGGGAATAAAAAATTTGTTTTCTTGTAACCATAGATGGGCAAAGGTTCCTTCAAATATGCCTGGGTCTTGGACAAGCTGAAGGCTGAACGTGAGCGTGGTATTACTATTGATATTTCCCTGTGGAAATTTGAAACAAGCAAATACTACGTCACCATCATTGATGCTCCTGGACACAGAGACTTCATTAAAAACATGATTACTGGAACCTCTCAGGTATGTAAAAAAAAAAAAAGAAAACAGGATTTGGGGAGTTCAGGAAGGTTGTTCCTTGGTTGGTTAGGGGGTTCCTGTAGTACTTTGACATACATGCAGGCATTACAGTGAGGGTTTTTTTTTTCTTTTTGAAGGCTGATTGTGCTGTCCTCATCGTTGCTGCTGGTGTTGGTGAGTTTGAGGCTGGTATTTCCAAGAACGGGCAGACCCGTGAGCACGCCCTTCTGGCCTACACCCTGGGTGTAAAACAGCTGATTGTTGGTGTCAACAAGATGGATTCCACTGAGCCACCTTACAGCCAGAAGAGATATGAAGAGATTGTCAAAGAAGTCAGCACTTACATCAAGAAGATTGGCTACAACCCAGACACTGTGGCTTTTGTGCCAATTTCTGGTTGGAATGGTGACAATATGCTGGAGCCTAGCTCTAACGTAGGTTTAGCTTTTTTTTCTATTAAGGCATGAAACTAGGACTGTTCAGACAGATTATGCAATGTTAGAATGCATATGTGTTTTTAATAGTTACGTTTAGGAAGTGCCAAGGTCCAAGATAAAATCCTCGCACTTAAAAAATTCTTAATCTGCAGCAGTAAATTGAGATAGTGCTAAGAGATACTATTTGGGCTTTTTCAGCCTTGTGCCATTAAATTTCGCAGTCAGATTAACCTGGGCTTGTTTCTATTACAGATGCCCTGGTTCAAGGGATGGAAGATCACCCGTAAGGATGGCAGTGCCAGTGGAACCACCCTCCTTGAAGCCTTGGACTGCATCCTGCCACCAACTCGTCCAACTGACAAACCTCTGCGCCTGCCTCTTCAGGATGTCTACAAAATCGGCGGTATGTGTTCTCTGTAATGCTGCTCATGTGCCAGCAACAGCTGATGTATGGGCCTGAAATGCAGGCGTTTGCCCAAGAGCTGCTTTTCCAAGTCAAAAATTAAAAATATTTTCTCCTGGGGTTTTTTTTCCCCATAAGGGTATATAATCACTAAGCTGAATAATGGATAATACTGACGTTTCTTGCTTGCAGGTATTGGTACTGTACCAGTTGGCCGTGTGGAAACAGGTGTTCTGAAGCCTGGCATGGTGGTTACATTTGCCCCCGTCAATGTAACAACTGAAGTTAAATCTGTTGAAATGCACCACGAAGCCCTGAGCGAAGCTCTGCCTGGTGACAACGTTGGCTTCAATGTTAAGAACGTGTCTGTGAAAGATGTTCGCCGTGGTAATGTCGCTGGTGACAGCAAGAATGACCCTCCCATGGAAGCTGCTGGCTTCACTGCACAGGTATGTTTTGCAGCTGTCCAAGGATGTTTGGAATGTAGCTCTCTGTTCCAAAATAGGAGTCTTTGTGAGCTAAGCTATAAAGTTACATAGAGTTGTGTTCTGAGTTATATTTGATCGAAGCAAACCTCACGAACTCCTTGGCTTTGTAACAACACATTCGTGTTAAAAATTACCTCACTTCTAACTTGGCTGCCTTTGTTTCGTAGGTCATTATCCTGAACCACCCTGGCCAAATCAGTGCTGGCTATGCCCCTGTGCTGGATTGCCATACTGCTCACATTGCATGCAAATTTGCTGAGCTCAAGGAGAAGATTGATCGTCGTTCTGGCAAGAAGCTGGAGGATGGCCCCAAATTCCTGAAATCTGGAGATGCTGCCATTGTTGATATGATCCCTGGCAAACCCATGTGTGTTGAGAGCTTCTCTGATTATCCTCCTCTCGGTAAGGCATCTCATGTTAATACTGATCTCTGGAAAAGACACTCCTCGATTTCTAGGGCTGCAGTATGTTCTGTGAAATGCTGATGAAAGCTGTGACTGGAATCTGAAGTGGAACCAAGACTTGTACAGGGAGGGATGCTCTGGAGAAGGGTGATGCCTCTGTCCCTGTCTGGTTCCAGAGCAGCGCTGGCCCATTTACACCAGCCTGCGTGTTGCCACTGTGCAATTTGGGCTGTGAGTTAGGCAGCCATAGACAAAAGTCATGAAACATGTTTTTGCTTTCAGGTCGTTTTGCCGTGCGTGACATGAGGCAGACGGTCGCTGTTGGTGTCATCAAGGCAGTTGACAAGAAGGCTGGAGGAGCTGGCAAGGTCACAAAGTCTGCCCAGAAGGCCCAGAAGGCTAAATGAAAATTCTGTACACCAGCTGCCACCTCAGTCTTAATCAGTGGTGGAAGAACGGTCTCAGAACTGTTTGTCTCAATTGGCCATTTAAGTTTAATAGCGAAAGACTGGTTAATGATTACAATGCATCGTAAAAGCTTCAGAAGGAAAGGAATGTTTGTGGACCATTTGTTTCGTGGCAGTTTAAGTTATTAGTCTTTAAAATCGATAAATTTTTTAAAATGGAAACTTGACCAAAAATCTGTCACAGAATTTGAGACCATTAAAACAGAAGTTCAATGCTACGTCTCTGTGTTCTTTGGGTTAATACTAAGTTTATGGCAAAACCTATATTTAATCATGGTGGGATAAGAAAGAGTCATTGTTACTTAAATATGTTCAGAAGTTACAAAGCAAATACTCCTAAATTACTGGTTTCTGAAGAGTAGAGCAAAATTCAGCTGCAGGTTTACTTAACTGATCTAAGCCTTAAATAACTTTTCTGGTGCTTTCTTCAAAAATTCTTTCTAGATTGAATTGCACAAATACCAGGTAACAGTTACAGTATTTTGGTGCGTTCCATCGTGCATCAAATAAACCGAGAAAACTCTACAGTGAGAAGAAATAGTGTGAACACATTTAACCTTGAAAAGTTATAAACAAAGAGAATCTAATGTTGGGTTTCCAATATTTTGTACACTGATTTTTCTAGTCAAAAGCAAGACCAGATTTTTTTTTTTTCTGGGAAACTGATTAACTGTTGTGTAGCTCTTTAAAGATTAAACACTTTTACATAAATGTTTTCTAATATATAGTAAGATATTGAATAGCCAAATCAAAAACTTGAGTCTAGAATTACACTTTGATGCAATCTGAGTCGCCCCACCATTGTAGCCTGCATCAAATGGCACAGTGGGACAAAGTGCCTGCTATCTTGCTAATAACAGGTTGAAAATTTGGATCAAACAGTCAGAGGACTTGGGTATCTAGTCCAAACTATTACTAATAATCACTAGATAAATAATCCCAAGTAGTATGTTCTGGGCTATAAGAATACCAGCTGTAATAATTGGGAATTTGGCATAGAAGCCTTGCTTCAAATTGCTAAATGGAGGCAAGCAGTTAATGGATAATCAGAGCTGACTTGCATAATGGTGCAGCTGTTTCACTAACCTTTCACATGATTTCCCCACAGCATCCCCACGAAAGGTCATAAAGAATTCAGTATCTTTGAGGGACTTGTTCCATGACACCAGTATGTTTGTTCTGCCTGTAATGGCTGTATTCTCTCATTTGTTTTCCTTTCCTTCTCCAGCTGTGTGCTTGCTCTGCAGGAACTCATATCTGTACTGCTTGGATAGGTCTGAACTGCTGTTATGTATTCTCATGCTCTTTGTTTGTTTGGATCTTTCCTGCTTTTCTGCTCACCTCTGTGTCATAACTGCAGCGGAACCTTGGAGCGTTACACACCATTTTTGAAGGTACAGTGGAAGTAAGGGCTAGAGAGCTTCATAGCAGGCTATGGAATGCAGTAAAGAAATCTCTGCTGCTTAAATTCTGCTTCTGGAGGTTGGTTAGTGTCCCCAAGGCAACAGGAAGTACATAACTTCAAAATGGAGGCAGATCTACTGTTGCCGTAATAAAGCTTGAAGTATCTTGCCAAATCTTAGCATGCTTTTCAGTTAAACCGTTAAATATTTTCCAAGAGGCTTTGGTCAAACTGGTTCAGCAAAGTTCTGGTTTGGATGGAAAGCAAAGCAGCTTTGGCACAGGCTCCCTTGAGCGCGGCTCTGTGTTCGTTACATTTCCTTCGCATTCCTTTGTTAGGTGCAGGATGTTTGGTTTGGCCGGCCACGGCCTGGATATGCAACACCCAGTCTGGAGTGACTGCATGTTGCACAGGGTTGTCTTCAGCTGGGTGTACTTGCTCCATGGTAGTTTGGAAATGGGCTCGTAGTAAGGAGCTGATTCAAATCTTTGGGCAAAATAAGGTGTGGTGCAGCATTGAGCGCCCCGACCCCAGGCACTGAAAGGCCGTGCAGTGCAGTGCAGCTATTGCACCAGGCCCTTAGGTCAGCTGTGCATGGATCAGATGTGCCAAAGCTGCTGCGAGCCTGGGTCCCGGTAAAACGGCCCAGCTGAAGAGCAGGGCAAGGAGTCATCTGCATAGTTTGTGGCAGAGGGACTGGTCCTGCTTCTAGCAGGAAAAAACCCCTAAAGAACAGTATTGCATCTAACAACTTTGTGTATGCAGCAAAACACTTGGGAATGCTCTGCCTGCAATACTAGCAATTGCTTTCATGTATTTAAAACCTAAATTTTACACATTTGGTTTTCTTTCTTTTTTACTTTAACTTTTATAGACCAGATTTGCTTTCTATGCACTAATGTAATGCCATCTCAGTTCTTTTATTAATCTGACTACTTGGGGAAATTGTTAGACTTTTGTAAACAAAATTTGGGAATAAAACTACTTCAATCAAACTTTTAATAAATGTTCTTAGTTGAGAACTGTATTTGTCTTCTGACTGCTTATTTCTTTAAGCAACTTTTACAGCTGTCCTTAACTCTTTCCTCACTGTCCTGCAATGCTGGTGGTGTTGGTACAGAAGTGTGACAGCACGCTGCCGTGGTGATGGAGCCAGCTCTGAAGGCAGAAAACTGGCTGGACTATTGCATTTGTGAATGTTTCCTTTCTAGTTGTTGATGAATGTTTTGGTAGTCCAGAGAACTTGAAGTACACAGAAATACTCCAGAAATGCATGTGGCGAGGTATTGGGGGACAGAGGACAAAGGCTGGTTGGTCTTTGTAGGGAAATGGAGCAGTGCAGTCATAGCTGATACCACTGAGTAACTTCTTGCTCGTTGTTGATTCCCTAGGTGAATAGTTCTGGCTGGAATAAAATGGACTCTGCTAAGACTACTGCCCAGAGGCATTTTAATGATATCTTAGATCAGCTTGTACAAGGTTAATAACTGGAATAACTTATTTCACTGGAATGGCAGATGAAAGACTAATTCACATTCTGAATTTAGCTATCTCAGTATATTTTGAAAGGTATTGACAAATTTTCAAAAATTATTTCTGTAAATGCGTATTTTAAATTTTAGATTTGGTCAAGATAAACCATGTAGAGATAAATTAAACTTTGTACTGTACAGGGATATTCTTTTCCTCACTGGTGCTAAATGATTGTCTAAGAACCATGTAAATTCAGTCTGGTGAATACAACCCACCTGGTTTTAATTTCTATTCGTTCTATGTTGATGTAGTGCCCAGAGGGAGCCCGGGGGGTGGAGGATTTGGTGGGAGGGCTGATAAGCTGCCTCCCCAGCACCACCACCTTGAGGGACCCTCAGCACCTCTGAGGTCCTGCTCAAAGCATCTGCTTCATCCAAAGCTCCTTTTCTACAAGAACTTCTCTCTCACACATTTCACTGCAAGTTGTAAATTCCTGACAGTATTAGCACCTTTGAATTTATTATTTTCAATAACTCAAAATTTTCAGGTCATTTGACTGCACCAACTGGTACTTCCTGTCTAGGAATTGAGTTTTCTGAAATTGCAAATCTTAAACAATAGCCAAATCGTAAGCTAAACAGAGGAATAAACTGTGATAGTGGAAAATAATAGTGGGCAAAATTATCCTTTCTCTTTCAGTGCTCCTCCTGCTTACCAAGGAGAAGCCTGAAACCACTTTAGGAGAAAGAAGAGGGCACCTGGGGTGCAAAAGAGCTGAAAAGAACCTAGGTATCAAAACTGTATTGGCTTCCAAGGTACAGAAGTTGTGTTTTTTTGCCTTTTCTGAGCCCTCTTTAGTCTCTTCAGATTATTTCTGCATTATAAGTCAATTACATAATTGCCTGCTTTTTAAAAAATCAGGTACTTTCCCTGGCTGCCTATCAGTAATTCTTTAATCCTTTTATGTTTCAAATATTTACACAACATAATTCAAATCTGCCAGCTTCTCTGTACTGGTAAGGTGACAGCTGAACCCATATTTTCCGTGGAAGATGCTGAGTGATGTACTGAGGAAAGGTGCAGATAAATCAGAGGGGGAGACCCTGAGGAAGGGTCTCTGGTGTGTGGATGGGGGGATGGCGGGGCAGCAGTGGGGTGCACACGGGCTGTCATCCAAGGAGCTGCACCCATGCTCAACAGCTCTGAATTTGTGCATGTTTTGCTTATCTCTTCCTTTTAAAAAGCAAAACAAGTTGGAAGGTACCTAAGCTTTCATTGGTGAGTCATCCCCACAGGCCAAGTGCGTGATTTTAAGGATGCAATAGCAACAGGTTTGCCCTCAGTGTGCCGAGGTACTTCCTATGGCTTTCTCCTGGCTCTTCTCAGCAAAGCAATCCAGAGCCCTGGGCATCCTCCTGCAAGGGCATCTGCTAGCTCAGGCCCAGCACAAACACCAGTCCGTGGGTTAATTGCCTAATTTTTTTGCATTACACAGTCACTGGAAATAAGCAGAGCCAGCTCACCCTTAACTCAAGGCCCTGCCTGCCCTGCCAGCAGCAGTCACAGTCACATTTTCCCTTTCAGCCCAGTAAAATCTGGATTATTTAGTACAAAGGGAAGAGCCTCAGGGTTTCCCCACCCCAGGTCCCTATTCTGCACAGCTCAGCACAGCTGGCAAAGCTGCTGACTCCAAACCTGCACAGAGCTGCAAGGGCAAGACAAACGTTCCCTCCTAGAGGGGGCTGATTGCAGATAGGGCTGAAATTTAAAAGGAAATTTCTGGTTCCTCTTATCTGCAGCCACCTGGTCACATCTTAAGCAAAATGCCCATTTTTTTCTTTGATATATGTATATATATACACACACATGCACATCTATATATTATATATAACACATATATACATCTACATAAATTAATAAGGTGCCTACTTATTTTTTTAATAATTGCAATTGCCAAACTTCTTAAAAATCTGCAGTAGGCATCATTCCTATTTTGAAGCTGGATTCTAAGCTAATTCCTTAGTAAAAAAAGTGAAATGCCCCCAAATGAACGAATAATTATTGATAGTTATTATTTATACATATTACCTATTTTATATTATTCGTTATATATAGTTGTTATTATTTAATTAATATTTCATGAATAGTTTATAAGATAGGTTGTGGTTCTGCTAATAGGACATGAGTATTTTGGAGAAAGAGATATAGGATTGATTGAGTTGTCTCTGAAACAAGTCCTTTAATAGCCTTTCCCAGAGGAAAAAAAGAAGGAATAGATGAATTTAAAGGTAATTATAAGTTTGTTTGACTGGCATTACTAGTAATAGTAACTAATATCACCTAGCCTGCTGCTGAAGCACTTTTATGGATGACAGTATCCTAATTCTTTGGAGAAGCGGGGGGTGAATATATGTGCCCAGGGACTGGGAGAAGGAAAACCACCCTGAACGGGGACTCTGCTCTACTGCAGCCACTTCCTCGTGAGGGTAATTCCTGCCACTCGTTTCTGGGCACGCGTTCCCCAGGCTGGTACACATGTGGCACAGCCGAGGAGAACTGAGCTCACCGCCCACGACGTGACCGCTCTGCTCCTCAACGGCCGCTCCCAGCTCCTGCCTGACCCCACCACTGTCCACCAGCTGGCTCTGGGGCAGTGTCACCAAGCCAGCCCTGCCACCTGACCAAAGTCTCCAGAGGTGCAGTGGGACAAGGACAAAACTCCACTGAAGTGCCAGCTCAGCACTACCAGGCACAGCAGTCGTTCCACTTGTGACTCCAAAAATCCCGTACACGTGTGACACAGGCCACCACCCGGTCATGCACGGCAATTTTCAAGTTAAAGCACAGTAAACTGCAAGGGAAGAAACTGGTCACAAGGCTGTTGTCACCTCCCCTCTCTTCTTGCTGCCCTGTAAGGCAGAGTGAGCTCATTTCCCACCTGGCTCCGTGCCTGCTCTTCAGTTAACCACATCCAGCACTAAGCCACTTGGAACAAAAATGGTGTGTGCTTATCAGTCCCCAGCAGTGCCTGAAAATGTGCATCCTGGGGCTAGACAGGAACACCTTCAGCCTTCACTCGTTCCATCTCTGTCTCTACTGCAGCCCAGGCCTTTGCTGAGCCGTGCTCCTCCCAGGAGCCCTTTGCAGCCCACTCGTGGCTCTGCTGACCCACTCCTGCAGCAGCAGGGAGGCACCCACTCTGCAGGGACACAGACAGGGAAGCTGAGGCCGTGGATGTGCCTGTTCAGAGCTGAGCACCCCAAGGAGACATCACAGGCCATCAAAATATCCAGTCTTAGGCCTGCAAAGAGGTGAAGAAGGTGCAGCCTCCAGCTTTCAGGACAGAAGGTTTTCCAATATTGCATTCCTTGGCACAGAGGTCAAGGCCCAGGCACCGGGCATGATGACCACACAGTGGTGAGTATGGAGTCAGAGATCCTCTCATGGGGATCCACATCAGTCTCCTCCCTCGGAGTTACACTTGAAGGGTTAAACCTGCACAGCAGTTAAGAAAAGAGACAAAAGCGCAATTTGTTTCCCCAAAGCATCACTGTCATTAAAACAACAGATGAATCAATCCTTTTTTCTCTGCCCTTTATGTAATAGCAATTGCCAAGCAAGTCTCCCATCTCCCATCTGAATGCCTGGACACCACTAATTTTAGTCAAAGGAGGGGAAAGACACCTTCTATTTCTCAGTTGTGCCAGGAAATAAAGGCAAAAGATGGAAACGACACCCTGGAAGGACTCTGAGCAGCACTGGCCATGGTTTGATGGGAAGAACCGAGAGCACCTTCTCAGTGGAAACAGCATCTCCAAGGGGACAGTAGATTCCTCCCTGCATCCACTAAATGACATCCTGAGATACTTGTCACTGGATGAGGAACACAACCTGGCAAATGTAGTCATCAAAGCTGGTAACACCTAAGCATCTA
Source organism: Callaeas wilsoni (assembly GCA_013398955.1). Taxonomy (NCBI): domain Eukaryota; kingdom Metazoa; phylum Chordata; class Aves; order Passeriformes; family Callaeidae; genus Callaeas; species Callaeas wilsoni. The sequence goes on along the minus strand of VWPU01018842.1, from coordinate 10,532 downwards.
AAACCACTGCATGTGAAGACTGTTACTTAACAAAGTGCAGGGACAATGCACAACCAGGAGGCACATCGTGCTTGCCAAGGGCCAGCCAAGTGGGGGCCTAAGACAATCAGCCACTGCTGCACCATTGCAAACATCCCAGCAGCACTGAGACCATCAAAGGCTGCAGCTTTTAGGGTCTCCTAGCATAAAATGTCTTTCCATTTTTCTCTTGCTTTCATCTCCCAGACAGAAATAAAAAAAAAGACTAAGAAACTGCACAGTTCAAGTACCCTAGGAAATGAAAACTAGAGTAGGGACGGACAAGAAGCTGTCTTAAAAATCGGGGATAAGACAGAGTGGTAGAGATCTGAGGAAAAAGTGCTGATCACCAGGCCTGTGTTCTGCAGGAGGGAAAAAGAGACATACGCACTGAAGCAGGGAACACAAGGACAGCTGGTATGTGCAACGAGTTAGGTCAACCTCACCACACATCCTCCCTCCCTGCTCGCCTGGTCACAGCAAGGATTACAGGACAACAAAGTGCCATTCATTACCCCACAGACAAGGAGAAGCAAGCAGACACCCATGTTAAGAGCAGGCTCCTCCAGTTCTGCCCTTCCCATCCTGTTGGCCTCAGCAAGGCCACAGGACCTGGGAGGGTCTAAGCTCACTTTGTCTTCATGTAAAACCACACCTTAGGCCTTGTAACAAATCCCCAGTGGTTAGAAACCAGATGGCACAAGGTGTCCCTTCTATCTGCCCACACTACTTAAGCAGATTATTCAGCCTTTCTGTGCTTGGTTTTCTTAACAAAATGAATACAACTACTATGATTTCTTTTCACATGAAAAGTCTTCTCAAACAAGAACTGTTCAACAAACACAAAATATTGTGGCGAGCTCTGTACACATGAAACCAATACCTGAGAGACAGCCAGTCCTCAAACTTGTACACATGCCAGGTTTTCCATTTCAGCAAATATGGACATCATTAACCTACAATGTGAACAGAGGACACCCTGTCTTAACAAGAGAACTCACCAGTGGCCAAAGACCCACTTCACACTGAAACAGAAAGAGCAGTTGTTACAGATCTGCTGGCAAGCAATGCATCCATGCACTGCTGACTTCAATTTCCCCTGAATTAACTCCTTCCCCCTCCTTAGACCACAACTGTGGATTATGAAATTGTTAAAGGTAAGAAAACTCCCCTCCTTCTGCTCTTCCTTTGACACTGGTGCAGCTCAGTGGAATCATCCTTTCATTTATGCTGCATGTGTGAGACCAGAAGCACAGAAAAATTTAGCACACAAAGCTGAGGAAAGTGTTTCCTTTTGTACCAAGGTGCCAGGTACTTGCCTTTAAAGACACAGATTAGTGAAAACTAGACAGTCCTGTCAAATGACTGCTGACAAGAACTAGGAAATGCAGTTCTGAGACTGCATAATCGGATTAAAAGTGAAGATGTACGGTTTCTTTGGATTCACATAGCTGGAATTCCATGAGCACCATACCTGGAGCCTGAGTTACACCACAGAAAGGATAGCTGCCGAAATTTCTTATGCTGAACTTACGGCTTGCAAGGTCAAAGTAAATCTTTGAGCCAACAAGGATGGAAGGAAAACAGGCCACTGACATGAAGGGGCAGACAGATGTTAGTTTTTCTGGGCCATTCTGACATGAACTGACCTACAGATCATGTGTCTAAAGCTCTTCCGTGCAAGCCAGCGGCTGGTGACAGGGAAGTGCTTTCAGGCCAGTGGATAATGCCCCAAACAAAGCTGCAAACTCTGCTCATCCTCCTGCTGCATGACAGGCTCTCTGTCAACAAAAGGGGTTTGCTCTGACTCCTTTCTCTTGTCAGGAAGGCAACCCTCACGCAAAGCAAGTAAGCCAGAGAAATTTCCAGAATCATAATTTCAAAATGACAGATATATATACTTGGGTCATGGTTGGATTCAATGACCTTAAGGGTCTTTTCCAACCTGTAAGATTCTCTGATTTAACTGTAACAAAATGTGTTCTGAAGCCAGAAGATATTGAGAAGTGAGACCAGCACCAGAGACCGCTGCCTGAGTCATGCAAGGATTTGGTAGGTGCACAGCAACAGCCTCAATTCGACGTGTCTTGCTGGCAAGCGACTACTCAACTGCCCAGCTGAACCAATTGACTTGGATCTCGCTCAAATCCAAGTTCCACTGCTGTCAGTTGCAGGACCAATGCTGATGAGAAACCCCTGGGTCCCACTCCCCCAGCCCCCACCACGTCAGACAGAGTTTCACAGTGCCCAGGCTCAGGGCCATGGGGCAGGTTCCCACACGTCCCCCCCGCTCCTCAGCACACAGCCTTGTCCAGCTGCCTCCCCAGCTCTGTAGTGAATCTCAGCCCACATCATGTGTGGGAACTGTGATCCACTGAACTGGCGAGGCCCTGCTGAAAGCCAAGTGATAACTGAGTTCTTCAGCAAGTTTCAAGACAAGCTTTATTTATTTTAAAAGAGAAAAACACCTGCAGGATGTGGTGTTTATATTCAGTCTCCTACATAAATTTAAATATTTGTGTGGCACACGTTTCCATAGCCAAGTGTTTCCTACCGGCTGACACCACACTGAGACACCAGCCTGTGCGTAGTCACTGCACAGCTATGAACACAAGTCCTGAACTCAGTGGGACACACTTTTCAGCTCCAATCCTCTTGTGCTGCCATGGGCTTAGCATGGTAACACTTCTTACTCGTTTCAGAAGAACTACACACTGTCCTTCACAAGATGCAGATTTTGAGTATACAAAGTCTTCCAAATGTGTGGAATTTTAAAAGCTGTTCTCCCATCTCTCCATTTACATCAGCAAAATCACAGGTCGTATTTAGGTTTCTGAGCATTTACTTTGTGCATTCATCTTTGTTCTATGCAATGACACTGCCACAGAGCCCAACTAGAACTGCTCTGGATCCTGCCAGCATGGATGTTATCTCAGAAGAGGCTCAGGAGCGCAGGGGATCTTGCCATGAAATCTGGTAGGACTGGTGCCATTCTCTACAAAGGTGTTTTAACAAACTTTGTTTCCTCTTCAGAAAACTCTGCTGAAATCTGTCTTTGTGAGGTTGCTTTGTCCGAGTACATTTTCCCTGGGAAGTACTCCCCAGACTGAGGCATGGCTTTTGGCTTCTCTGTCTTCCGGTGATTGGTTTTCACAAATCTTAGCAGGTTAACAATAGCAGCTGGTGTGATTCCAGGGATGCGGCTGACCGCACCAATCTGCACATGGAGACAGGAACAAGTTAACCACCGCCAAACGTACACACTGGAGCTAGAGAGAAATGACATCAAAACCTGTGGGTGTTCCTTTCCCTGATTCTTTCACCCCGATGCCCCTTGAGAAGACAGAAGGGATTTCACTGCTGCTTAGCCCTGCTGTGGCTGAATTTCTCACCGTCTGGGGGCGGTTTGAGTCCAGCTTCTCCCGCACCTCTGCGGAGAGCGAGGCATCAATGGCAAAGTAATCCAGGTCGTCTGGCAGCTGGAGCGCCTCGTCACGACGCACTTCTTCTATTTCCTGCTGCTGATTGACCACACACCACTCGTAAGCAGCTGTGGTGATCAGGGGAACAAGAAAGGCAGATATAGATAGATACTCGTGAAACAAGTCACTTGCAAGAAGTCTTGGAAGCACAATGAGAAATTTCCACTGAGTTGGTCAAAAGCTCCTAAGGAAATTTTCAGCCTCACAGACTATAGAGCCTAATTCACATCACGGCTTTGGAAGATTTGTTACAGGAATTTAGATACATGCATTGTTTTTCTCATCACAACAAAGGATGGTCTATTTGACGGGGCAGTAAAGAGGAAAAAACCAAAGAGTGATCTTACCCAGAGAGTGAAACACCAGTGCATAAAAAGGGCTGTAGCTTACGGTAAAAAGTTCACACTCTGATCAGAGTGTTTCATTTCTCTAAGCAGCAACATGAAGCACACTAGGACAACTGCTCTCCCCTTACTGAACAAACGGACACAGATCACCATGAGAGAGCCTAACCCTTGCACTCTACCTTCTATTTTCAACCTCTCTGCCAGTTTTCTCCATTGAGCAAGCTTGCCGAGGGGCTCTGGGAAAGCCTTTGCCAGAATCTCCATGTTGGCATCTTGATATTGAAGGATGTCAAAAGCACTGTGGAGAACAACAGTAAACATGGTAAAAACGAGTCACACTTGTAAGGCAGATTAATGGTTGCTCCAAGCTCAAACTTACTAAGTTCTTAGCATAAGCCAGAACAATTGCAGTGCCAAGCTCAATTCCCTCCTATCTCCTCTCAGTACACGGAAGGGCTGCTAAACTCAGGACTCCTCACATAAATTTACAGCAAGACAGAAGGGACAAGGCAAGGGTACCAAGGGAAACCTTTCACACAGACTGTCAGCCAGGTCTTAGTCACTGATTTAAAACAACAGAACAGATGAGATAAAGCACGAGTAAGGGAAGTAAGGGCCTTTGTGTACAAGAACAGCTACCACCTGACACCAGCCTGAAATCAACTGCTGCTTTACCAAGCTTTTAGGAAAGCTGCAACCCACTGCAAAACCATCACCAGCTGGTGACCCTGTGTAGGGACAGGAAGAACTGTCTGGGCCAGTGGAGCACTCCCTTGCTTTGGGAGCACATGTCAGCACCAGGAAACATGTAATAGTAAAAACACCAATGTCCTACTTATTCTACAGGTAAACATCAGCTGTGTGTCCACTGAAGGTGGTAAAGTTGGAGTACTGACAGCTTCAGGAAGGATGGACAAATGCTGTGAAACCATTAGCTAGGTGTGCTAAAGCAATCATAGGTCAAACCAGAAAGCTCCAGCTGTAACCTTTACCTGACAGGTGACCTGCGACTGCTACTGACGGGAACTTCTGGTAGTAACTGGGACCACTTGGATATGCTGAACTGAAGTGATTTTAGTGTTGCAATTCCATCCTCTAACGCAGCTCTCATCTTAACTGCTTGTTCATATCGCTGCTGTGACACACACCCAGCTTCTTCAAACCCTGCAGAGACAGATGGTGTATGAGACAAGAGGTCTACAGCCAGGCAGGGCTGGTCAGTGCAAGAACTACAACAAAACACCTCTGCGAGTGAGCCTGGTGTCAGCGTTGTCCGGCCGCAGGGACATGCGGAACTCCACGCGGCTGGTGAACATCCGGTAGGGCTCACTGGTGCCCAGCGTGGTGAGGTCATCGATCAGCACACCCACGTAGCCCTCGGTGCGACTGACGGTGAACAGGGGCTTGCCGTGAACCCGCAGACAAGCATTGATCCCAGCAATCACACCCTGCGCAGGCAGAACACAAACCAAACACATCTATCGGTCTCTTCCTAGCAAAAACATCAGCACATCTGCCTCCAAAGGCTCACATGTCAAACCGTACCCAGGAAAATACAACAGTCTGCGCCAGTAATCCAGGCCATTTCCTTCTTGTGACATTATGAGTGTCCCAAGGGCTTCTTGGCCCCTGCTGATATGTCTGGAGACAACTCCCACATTTTCAATTAATTATACCCACTGCACAGTCTCCATGCTGAAACACTTGACAGGGCTTTCAATTACTTTTGTTACTGCAATCTTAGCGATAGCAACTGCAGATACTTGTACAGATACAAGTAAAAATATCTTGGGCAAGTCTGGAATCAGGGTGAGCAACAAAAGTAAGAACATCTCATGAGCACAAAATGGGCCTAGTAAGACTATCACAAAGGCCAAGGCAATATCCCTTTCTGAGTGCTGAATATACAACAGTCAGATTTGCCCACCTGAGCTGCAGCTTCTTCATAGCCTGTTGTGCCATTTATCTGGCCTGCAAAGAAGAGGCGCTGAACAAGACGTGACTCGAGAGAAGCAGTCAGTTGTCGGGGGTCTAAAAAGTCATATTGCACTCCATAGCCTGTGAGACACAGGAAGACAAATGTTATAGGAGGGACTGTCAAGGCAATCAGTGGAGCAGAATGGCTTATCATTTCTATTTATGAATTCTGAAAAACCAAGGAAAAATCTCTGCATCCAAGAATAAGTTTTGCTTTGTATTTCCTTTGTTTTGCTATGCTCTAAACAAAACCTGCTTTTCATTAACTAGTAAATAAATATCACCAATAGATTTAAAACTGTTCAGTCCCCTCACCTGGCTGTAACATCTTGGCTTTTTCCAAGCCTGGGACAGATCTGATCACCTGCTCCTGGAGCTCAGGTGGCAGTGTCATGGACATGCCTTGGGGGTAAATGACGTTGGACTCCAAGCCTTCTGGCTCCAGCCACACCTGATGTTCTCGGTCTGGAAAGCGCAGAACCTTTGATTCAAGAGAGGGACAGTACCTGCAACAGTAAACAGCCATGAGCACCACCTGACATGGAGAAAAAGTAACTTCCCAGAAGCAAAGCCGGAGAGACCCACAGCTCCAAAGAGACTGCCAGCTCGTGCCCTTGAGAGCCTTGCGTGATGCCGCACACTCACCGCGGGCCCCTGGTTGTCTCCTTGATGTGGTTGTTCAGGTGGAGGTTATCGCGGATAATTTGCTGGGCCTTCAGGTTAGTGCGCGTCAGGTAACAGGACAGCTGATCTTCCGGCTGCAAGGGGCCAAAGCTAGGCCTAAGTTATTCTGGTCGCAACACCGTATCCTTGCTGAACAACTCTGAGATCTCCAAGACCTTTTCCAGCATGGCTGGCTCACTTCTGGGAGCGGTAAGTAGCACAGTCACACCCACTGTACAGACCCAACACGAGGGATCAGAGAGCTTGAGCAACATGCTCAAAACCAGATCGAGAACAGCGTGGAACTTGGGAGTCCGGAATTCAAGGTCTATCCTATACGCCATATTCCTAATTAACGGATGGATGTTCCCATTAAATCCATATGTTACATCACAGCATTCAAACTGGCCACAGGAAATAAAAAGCTCTGGAGTTAGAAGAGTAAGTGCTGACCCTACAGCTAACAGCCAATTAATGAGTTTGGTAAAGAAGAAGAAAAAAGTCTCTCGGAGAGGAAAAAAAACCACAAACCTCAAAACTCTGCAATTAACAAGAAAAATTCAAAGTTTGGAAAAAACCTCACCATGTAAAGTATTCCACTGATTTTCCTGAAAAACAGTCAATAGACTCACATTCAAAATAGTGATAATGCAGCACCGTAACTCTTTAAAACCTACAGTGAGTTATCTATTAGTTAGCCCGGAGTCTTGTGATTTTAGGTGGTTTTGATTTAGATCTGTATTGCCCGAGTGTCAGGACAAAACTCTGAGAAATCATCTCACTGCACCTGCAGAAAAGGAACTCCATGGACCCATACTGCTTAGAGGACTTAATCAATAGTTGAAGATCAAAATTCAATAAATAATTGTTTAATGGTTGTCATATAACTAGAGATGAATTAGATGCCATAGAACAAGAAAGATACCTTGAGAAAGTTAAGGAGTCAAAAGCCTATACACTCCAGAAAACTTGATTAATACACCGCAGATGCAGTAAGGGAGCCACTTCACAGGCCTGTACACCCCAGAAAACTTAATCAACAGTAACTGTCTAACCAGGATGACAAATTTAATAAAGCACTGTTTGGCTGGATAAAACCTGAGTTATCCATTAAACAAAGACAGACGAGATGTTCTGGTAGTAATACAAGAAACAGAACACCTATACCATGATGCAATAAATTGAGTGTCTATAAAAGATCCTGGATGTTATAGCATATACTAATGTCTGAAAATCGTTGTTTCTTTGAACATGTTTATGGTGAATAAATTCCCAATATGTTCTCAATTTTGATTCAAAATTGTTATTACGAATGTTTCTCTAACAGCTTTTTGATTTTAGATTTAAAACTCTTTGTTTCAAAACCTCTCCTACACATACCAAGGACTTCAAGTGATACTACTTTTGCCCCATCCTGATTATAAAAGGTTATTGCAATTCCTATATCCTCTGGGGCAAACTAACTCCTGATACTTAATTCTGTGCTGTTTAATTACATTATATAAAACCAGCCCATTTTCCAAGATTTTCTTTGGAAGATTGAACCTCTTCTGCTTTTAAGTTACTATTAACCTGCCACCTCTGAGCTCTGTGGATAAATCCATCCCTTCTCTTTCCTAGTCAATACTATGAATGATCTCTAATTTCAACATTTTAACATTATTCCAGAGCTAAGCTAAGAAGCAAAACACTGTAAAGGTCCACAATACTGGTGTAATACTGGAAGATTATGTAAAACCACCCATGTAACCATTACATGAGGAATACTACCACCAGTATCGTATTTCACACAACTCTGTCTCCAGAAGTAAAGAAAGTTCAGTTCTCAAGCTGAGAAGTGAGAGTAAAAAGGTATTTGCTTTCAAAAGAACACGAGCAACTTCTCCCTTGCATTGAGAGTCCTCAGAAACCTAACACCTCCAGTACAAACACATGCCAGCTGCCTTGCCCAGCCACCAACTCCCTGGCTGATTACGAGCACGACGTTCCCAGAACCACTCCCCACCTGGCTCTACGGGCATTTGATGGGTGCTATCCCACCTTGATCCACACAGCCTCGCTGAGGAAGCTGAATGGCACTGGAGGGTTATCAGCTGCACGTTGCTCCAGAGCACTGAAGTCAATCGTATCCTTGGCAAGTCGGGGCGGTGTCCCGGTCTTCAGCCTGCCCACAGCAAATCCCAGTTTCTCCAGAGTATGAGCCAGCCCGATGGCTGGCTGGTCCCCCAGCCGCCCCGCCGGGTGCATCTCCAGTCCGATGTGGATCATACCCCTCAGAAACGTACCGGTGGTCAGGATAACACTCCCAGCACGTACTGTGCTCCCGTCCCCTGAAACAGCAAGTTTTCAGAGATGTACACATTTTACTATCCACAAAGCCCTAGGATTCTGGTGCTTCTGTATAAAACTAGACTAACAGTGTTCACTGAGGGTTTATCTGTCTTCTAGTACAAAATAATACCAGCATTTCCATATTAAAAGTATCAACAGTAATAACTACAATAAGCAGCATGAAGTTATTTCTGTATATTTATCATTCCTAAGCAAGTTACCCCTAACAAAGAAAACCCACTCCTGGGAAAAATCCATATCCAGGCCTGTACTTCGGAAAGCTTATTTATTAGAACAGCAAGGGGTAATGAAGTACAGCTCTGTTAGTAACAGGACCCCACGGTCCTGTAACACTGAGAGCAGTATACACTATTTACCAAATAAAATCTCAAAATACAGCATAGAACTCAGTATCACTAGCCTGAAGAAAATTAATTTAGTTAACGTCCCAGTATACTGCCAATCCAGGTATTTTTGACATGGTATTACTTTGTATTACACATATTAACCCGGTTTAGTTCACACTTTGCCTAAACCAGCCCTACTGGCTAATTCATCTTTCTCAATAATGAATTAGAACTGTATAATTAATCTCTCTCATCGGTGAATCAGAAATATTTACCCCAAAGGCTGCTCTTAGTGTGGAGTAACTGAAGGCACTTAGTGAGTTACTAGCACATACCCAGAACAACTCCTGTGACTTGGCATTTCCCAGGACGGGCTGGTTCTGGCTCTGTCAAGAGAAGATCCTCCACAGATGCCTCACGAACTGTCAACAGTGGTGTGTTAAGGATTTCTTTCTGTCATGAAAGGAGTTACTGCAAAAATCTAGTAAATTATGAGACATATGGGCAATCCCAAACCCTGCTGACTTCTGAAACATTTATTACCCACTTCCATTCTTATCAAGCCATTTGGCAGACACTCGGTTAGGGTGCTATCCTGATCTATCAGGTAGAAGTTTTCATTCACATAAAGTTTTAGCTCAAATAAATGATTTGGTGATTAAGCCTGACCTGTATCTAAAACACCAGAGAATTTTTTAAACTATGCTGAGCTCGAACAACTTACACTGCATCTAAGTACCGTACAGAAAGGCTTCTAGGTTTGATCGGTAAATAACGAAAAGCAAAGCATAGCCCCTTCCTTCGTAATCCTCAGTCGTGTATCCCGACTCCCAACACCCGAGAGTCCGCCCGCCGAGCGGCCCCCCTCACCTGCATGTTCTCCTTGTAGAGGCCGCGGTCGATCTGCGCCCGGAGGCCCCACACGGCCGGGCCCTTGCAGCGGTTCAGCACCTTATAGTGCACGCCGGAGCGGTCGCACACGCGGCCGCACAGCCCATCCAGGGCGTCCACTTCGCGCATGAGGTGCCCCTTCCCGATGCCGCCGAAGGACGGGTTGCAGGACATTTCCCCTGGGTAATAAGACAGGGACACCCTCAGCACCGCCCAAAGGCTCCCGCGGCGTCCCTGGCTCAGCGCCCCCCCACGCCGTAGAGACCCGAGGCGCCCGCGGTAGCTTCCCCGCCCACCCCGGGCACCCGCGGCGGTACCGATGGTGCCGATCCTGTGCGTGAGCAGCAGCGTGCGGGCCCCGCCGCGAGCGGCCGCCGCCGCCGCCTCCGTGCCCGCATGGCCCCCTCCGATCACCACCACCTCGTAGCGCGGCGCCGCCGCCGCCTCGACCTCGCCGCCCGCCCGGCGGTGCCCGG
>VWPU01018840.1:0-31649 GCA_013398955.1 Callaeas wilsoni | reverse complement strand
CGGGAGCTGCCGGAGCGTCCGCACCGCCGCCAACTTTGGGGAGAGCGAGCCCAGCGCGGAGCTGTCCCCGGGAGCGCCCCGCCAGGTAAGGCGTTAATCCGAGTCCCGGCGGGCCGGGGGGAGCCGCCGGGGGGGCGGGGGTCGCGCTGCGCCCCGACCTGCCGCCAGTTGCTTTTTTTTTTATTATTTATATTTTATTTTTCCAGTCTCATTTCTGCACGTGCTCCTTTGTTCTCCAACTGAAGCGCCTTTTTTTTTTTTTTCATATATGTGTATATATATATATCCGTTAATGTAACGCAGCTGGAGCAGCCGCTCCCCGCCGGTACCGGGGGAGGGGGGAACAGGCAGCAGCTCCCCCCTACCCCCTCCTCCCCGCTTTATTCCCTCCTCCCCCGAAGAAGAAGGAGAAACTCGAGCGATTCCGCAGCGCTGGAAGTTGCTCGCGGGTCCGGGTCGGTAACCAGACACGCGTGTCGCCCGAGGGCTGGCGGGGAGGAACTGAGCCAGACGGGGACACAAAGGAGGGGGGCAGCCCCAGACACGCCGTCCCCGCCCCGCGGCGGCAGCGCCCGGCACCGCCGAGACCCGGGCGGGGACGGCGAGGAGGGAGAGGATGCCCCCGGTCCCCCCTTTTGTCTGGCTCCGGTGGCACCTGCGGGGGCGAGCGCTCGGCCGCCCCGCCCGCGGACCGTATCGCGACCGGCGACGGATTAGCGACAGTTGTTGTGGTCGGAGAGGGGTGAGACAGCCCCGGTCTCGGCGGTTTGGTTCTGTGGCCGTGCAGCGCTCGATTCCATAAGTCTCATGTTAATTAACAAAATCATTAAAAACACACACACAAAAAAACTGCAATAAAACGAGCCCCGATGTGCAGTATTCCCCCTGTTCTTGCTCCATCACACTTGGAATTTTTATCATAACTTGCTCTAAAACAAATTTAACATATTTGCTCCCAGACTGTCGGCAGTGATTAGCTGTGATGCTTGCAATGGACTCTATACAATATCTAAAAGAAATTTAATGTATTTGCTCCCCCAAACCATCTGCAGTGATTTACTGTGACGATTGCAATGAGCTATGTATACGATAGCTAACAGAAATTTAACTTATTTTCCCCCAAAATTCTCTGCAGTGGTGCTTGAGCTCTGTGCATGATCAAAGATGTTCAACGTACACATAAAAATCTGGTATTTTCTAAGAAAATAATTTTCATAAACTTTTCCTATCGTTTCCTCGGTGAAAACAACCCATTATGAAAGCTCTAAGTAGAATTCTTCCACAAGTTTAGCAAGTTGAGAAGGGGATGGTTTACCCTCCTTGTTTTGTCCAGGAATGCGAGATAGCATATTTTAAAAGTTAATAAGTATTAAAAGCCACGAGGAGCATTAAAAGTGCATTTCCAAGTGGCGTGCTCCCCGCAGCCGCGGCGCAGAGCAGCCAGCGCAGCGCCTGCAGCTCCACGCAGAGCAGAGGTTATTCACATGGCTGTTCGAGAAACTCCATTCATATCTCTGACTACCTGGATTTGAATAGAAACCAGACAGCAATTCTTTGGTCCCAGCCACTATTCGCCCCGCTGGACAATAGAGATTTGTTAGCACACAGGCACAAGCCCTGGGACACAAAGCTGGAGGCAGCAGAGATAGGGGCTTCACTGCACAGGAAATTACAGCTTTTGATGCACTGTTGGCAGGTCTGTCGGTTCAGAACAGCAACATGCCTGTGCCATGTTTAAGAGCTCCTGACTGCCATTTTTAACCACCTAGAATGTCATAAAAGCTTTATTGTCGCAGTACATAAAATCATGAAGTCCATATGGTTACTTTTCAGCTGCCCTGGGTCTGGAAGGCAGAAGCATGATCTGGCTGGAGATTTTAATTTGGGGGGGAGTGGGGGGAGGGGAATTAGAATTTGAGGACAGAAAACCTCAAAGTGTTTCTAAAAGCAGAAATTTGTTACCGAGTCCAGCCTGAGATGGAGTGGTGTTCTAACGGACTTGGTTTAGTGATGGCTGTAAGGGGACATGGCTGGGCAGCTTATTTCATCCTAAAAGGTCCAGTAAATTTACTCCATGCAGCTCCAGTACCAGCTGTGGGGGAGAACATTGTTCAGTTGTGTCAACATGGCAAACACCAAAATAAATAAGAAAAACCAAACCGCTCGGTGTCTGGTACCTCCCGTTTCCCCTACTTTTCCCCCATTCTGGAGTTAAAATGAGAACTGCTCAGAGACTGGGCCTTTAATCCGCTGATTGGAGCCAATGAGCAGAAATTATCGAGATTAGAAAACCAACCAGCGGGTTTTATTAGCTGAGAAGCCAGCCCCTCGCTGTGCGCGGCGCCGCGGCCGCGCGCCGGGGCTCGGGGCACTCCTCGCCCAAAGAGCGGGAGGGTTGGGGCTGGTCCTCCTCTCTTTTTGTATTTTTCCATAAATCTTACCTCCCCTACCGCCTTAGCACCAGATAAAATAGATAGCCCAGGTCCAGTGGGCTCTTAAGACAGTTAAAATTCTGCCGGGCACACAGTGTCAGGGTGTCTCTAGGTGCGAGCCTCGCTGCGGGCGCAGCACGAGTGGGATGACTTGGGAAAAACGATGAAAGTGAGAGTTGTATATTGCAGTTGGGAAGTGTGTGTGTTTGTTAGGAGCTGCAGCCATACAAAGCATCATAAAATACAGAAACAAATGTTGGGCTGTTTGCTGCCATTAAGCATGTTTTTATCAACACAGTCCTCGTGAGCTCAGGAAAAGGGGAAGAGCTTTAAAGCAAGGAAGGTCCATCTTCCAGGGAGGCACCTGGGAAGAGCAGTGCTAATGCTCTGCGCCAGCCCGTGAGGCAGATGATGGACTTGCTTCCACTGGTCCTTCGAGCAACCTAGGGTGAAAAAAGGCTGGGTGACTAAAAGAACACACTTCTAAAAAGGGTGCTTCTTGTACGACTAACAAACACCCGTACGTGTGAAGGGCCAGCTCATAGAATTTTCAGCTGCTGTTTCAGAACATTAAAAATATAATTGTGAATGTAAATACTTTTCACAGGAGTCAGTTTTGTCTGACTAATTATATAACTTCCTTGAATTCTCTTCCTCATGGAGTACAATGGCTTGGGTGTATTACTTCTCAGTAAAACTTAGCTTGATTGTAATCTAGCCCAATTCTAATCACCTATTTTGATTTTTTTTTTTCTTGCTGGTACTGACAAGCCCAGAAGGACCTACCTAAAAGAGGCCTTTGAACAAAAACGTTATTATTTTTAATAAAGGTTAAGGATATTGATGGCTCTATCTACAACACACTTTTAGATGAAATTCCACGATATTCTTAAAATACAGCAAACTTTTCTGTTATCTGTAAGACTGCTAATACTTAATATTCATCCAGATGCTGCTGTTAAAGACTGCCCCTTGAAAGTGCCGTCTAAAAAAAAAAGTGCTGAAAAGTTAAATTCTGTCCTTGCAATTGGGTCGTAAGATTTTGAGTACCTGTTAAGCACATAGTTTTGAATGGAAACCAGGCCATTATAGGTAGGCAAAAAGCACTTAATCGAAACAGCCGTAAGAGGAATGTCTGGGCATAACCCACCCCCAACAGCATCTGCAGGCTCAGCCTGGACATGGGAATAATCCCATCAGGCACATAAGAAAAGGATGCTGATGGCTCTTCTCATGTGGTCTGGGTTTATTTAAACTGCACATAGAAATAACAGACAATTCCAAAGTCAGTTTTCACAACTCCAGTTACAACTGTTCCAAGAGAAAGCTTATAAAGCCTGAACCACTGTCACAACCACTAACAGCCTTGGAAGTTGCAGCAGATGCCGAAGACCAGCGTGTGTATAATCTAACCATTAATAGATGGTATTGCATTACAGGGTTGGTTGCCAATAAAAATGCGTCAGGTATGCTGAGATCTCACAATACACTTGGCAATTTAACAAAAAATGTGGAATCTTAAGAATTTCATTTTATCTTAATAATAGCCAGCAGATGCTGTAATCGTTTCAAACCCACAGCGTTGATTAATAGTGCTCAACAGTTTCAAATGTTAAGAACTCAAAAGATAACAATTGGGTGTTTTGATATAAGGATAACATGGAAGCGTGTGTTTCCCTGAGAAGCACCACGGACATAGAGTCCGATGACATCACCTTTTCAAACAGACTTCAGGCATTCCTGCCCTCCCTGTTCTGCCTGAGAGTAGCTCAAACCATCTGCAGCTGCCCCGGACCATAACACAAAGAAATTAACCCCACTGCCAGCAATGACGTGGGTAAAACTGCACATTTCTGAGTGCCGAGTGCTGCATCTCAAACCCAAGAACCCTCCTGCATTAGCAGTTAATTGTGTGGGAATGAATATTGCAGGACGCCTGGGAATGGGAATTGTGCTGCCCGGTAGCAGGTCCCTTTCCACCATAACAGCTTTGGGATCCCGCACAGTGTGGGTCTGCAGCGCCACGTTGCTCAGCCCCGCGGTTAGCCCGTGTTTCCCTCGGAAAGGCCAGGCTGTGTGGGACGAGATGCCCAGCTGTAAGGGCTGGGTGGGCACAGCGGCCCGTGGAGCACTAACGTGTCCCCCCACGGGCACTGCCTCAGCTCCAGCTGCTCTAACACACGGGGGCCGGGGCTGTGAGCTCTGGGGTGGCTCCCGGGGCGAGCCCAGCAGCGACTCCGGCACTGCTTGTCCAGTGCAGGCACATTGGAACGCAGCGAGTCCAGCAAGGCATCAATCCCCAAAGTTCTATCAACACATTTACTGATTCTCAGTTTGGTAACCTGATCAGTTTAAAGTTCTCTTGGAAAATACCTTGTCATACGAGTATTGAAGGCTTTCTTACTTAGCCTTTTCCAGGCTTCGAGCACACATTACTTGAGCATTAGAGCACACACCGCTCTGTTCCCATGTACAGGTCCGCAGTGCCCCTGCAAATAGGGCTGTATCTTGAGTCTGATGTCATGAACAAAAAAGGATTCATCTGGTCTGTGAGCAGAAGTGGTCAGGGTTTCACCACGCACTGCAACTCCCAGTCTCTCCTATTTACTTACATTTCCAGCTGCACGCATGCCAGTGCCCTGGAGTGGCAGCAGCTCCATTTACATAACCAGGGCTGGGTACCCCGGGGGCTCAGGCTGGAGCTGAGCCCCCAGTGCAGGCAAGGAGAGAGCTCTCAGCTCACTGAGAATGCTGCTCCTCCACGGGGGAGGCTGGGGGACTCCACCAGGGCGGCCACGGCACAGAGGGTGGTTATGTGACGGACAGAAAACCCTCCCCTGCAACTGAGTAATGAATGGCTCTTCCTGGTCAGATTTATCTCTTTAGGTAGAGCCTCAAATTCAGACTTTTTAGATGATCAACACGTTTGCAGACAAGGTTCACATTAAAAAGATGGTAGTTACAAAACAGAATGCATTCAAGTTTGCCATATATTATTTTCTGCTAAAGATTTAAATATCATGTGGCTTTAGCTTTCTTTCTGTTCACTGAATATCAAGGTCAATTAGGAATGATGTCTGGCTAGTACTCTCAGAGCAGATTAGACAGTTGCATCAAAAACTAGGACCATGTATAGGTCATCTGTTACTGTGACCTAGATTTCTGAGAATCTGTTCAATTTGTTTTATTGAAAATGTGGTCCCCTCTCAGTTCTGTTTCTCATAGCAAACCTTTCTGTAATAGCAGAAAATAGCTTTATTAGATACTTACAGACATCGCTTCCTACTTCTGCTAAGACACAAAGAAAATCAAATCCATGCAGGAGACCTGTGCCTGTCATCCATTTAATTTTAAAATAACTTAAGGTTCTGAAAGGCTTATGCCTTATAATCTAAAGCATTTGGTCCACATGCCAAATACTAAGCAATCTGAAATACATAATAGCTTAGCTCCAGCTTTGTTTGCCCTATTTAATTCATTTTTTGCCTTCAGTAACCAGTGTGTAGATGCAATATTTCTGCAGTCTACTTTGGAAAAGAAGAAAGTACAGAAATAATTGAGTGAGGCTGTTTTGTTTGTATCTGTGTGAGCTTTGTGGTGCCCTGGGAGGAGAGTTGGTGTGGATTGCCCAGATCCAGATGTCCCTCCCAACCCCGCCTGTTTACTGAGGATAAGGATGGTGCTGTCTGAACCCTGACACGTTACAGTACATCCACCTATGCTTGCTGGGTTGTCATTCTGAAACCACATAAAAGCAGATTTCCATTTGGAACATTTTAGCCAAATTTCCTCTCCTCTCACAGCTCTTAATTGTTCCGGTAGAAAGCAATTACTAGAACAGAGACCATGCAAACCCCACTGCTGGTGGTGTCAGTACTGGCAAGAGGGAAGACAAGAAGGTGTATCTTAAAATATTAGAAACTATTTTCTAAACACCAGTGAGTTCAGCGTAAAAGGAAAACTATAAAAATAAAGAAGTGATTGCAGAACTCACAATCCAAAGACCACCAACCAAACTTGAGCATTACCATCGTCATCAGTCTCTCTGGCTTTATCGTGCTGGGGTACAAAGCACATCTGCAACACTTGTGCTCTCATCACACCCCTCGAAAAAAGGTCAGTAATATGATCAAATGTTAGGAGAAAGGGCACCAAAAAAGAAAATATGCCAATAGGTTGAGATTCACAAATGCAAATATGCAGTATGTCCCTCCCTCCTTCATACATCGATCTTAGGAAATCTGTTCCCATTTTTTCAAAATTCTAAAGCCGGTTCTACCAACTCATCTGAATTTTATACTACTTTCATATTCAAACTTTTATGTGCATCTCACAGCACACTGGGATCAATTTATTTTATAGGCAAGATAAAACCCTGTGATATTTGGTGACGTTATCCAAAGATCATTCTTCTAAATGAACATAAGTACATTTTCTCCTTTTTGTTTCACATGATGGCTGCATTTAAATAGGCTAAATGTATAATTCAGAGAAGAACGGCTGAGTCCTGCTCACCTGGGGGTCATATCCACATCCATCCAATATTTAAAAGCACGCAAAAGCAAAGAAATTAAATATATAAGAGGCGGGGGAGGAAGTCTTTCTTCCAAGAGAATATTTGCCTGGTAACCAGATAGAAGAGACCGCCTCTTTTTTTACCCCCAAATCACAGTTAGTTGTTCTACAAGTCTTTGAAGACGCTTCTATTTTAAATTTTAACACCTGAAGAACAGTTCAAGATGTGCTGCTCTGGCTGAGCCACATGCAGTGGGAGGAAAGTCTCACAGAAACACAGCTGACGCTCTGAAGCCAATGCTGCGTGATCAACGCGCCTTCAGACCACGCGTAAACAAGGCTGAATGAATTGGTGTGAGAATGGGAAAAAAGAGCAAGGGAACTGAGTGGAAATCCATCCATGGTGTGGATGGGACCATGCTTAGGATGTGATGTTTCCCTGTCAGCCCGGAGCCCGTCCGTCCGGGCCCTGTGGTACCTGCTGGAGCTGAATGGGAGTGACCACGGCCAGAAGACGGGAGCCAGGATCTTGCAGAGGTTCAGTGACATCAGGGCACTTGTTCTGTGTGGCACCCCTTCAGCTCACAAGGAACACACTCCTCATGGAAAGAATAACACGCTTCCAGCTAAGCCAGATGTTGGCAAGGGATAAGAAATCTCATAACCCTTGGGAGGAGGATGGGGAGAAAGCCACGTGAGGATTCATTTTCCTGCTCATTACAATCTCATCGTAATGTCGTTTTCTTTGCTTCAGTTATATACAGTTACTGGAAGTAAAATCTTTATTGCACTGAGTATATTGTGGAGTCTTACAAGGTGGCAGCATAAAACTGACCCAGAAATGCCACACTGCCAAAACTGAGCTAAAAAGTGAGATTTTACAGGTATTTCTTTTGAGAAGAACTTCGAATCTTGAAGTCTTATCAGATGAGAATTGCTGGATTATAAAGATGAAAACCAGGAACTTATTATCTTCAAAGGGACAGTTATCAACAAATCAGGAGGAGACATTATGATTATGAAAAGCAAGTCCTCCATTTGATCCCTCTCCATCCATACTGCTTCCCAAGCAGATAACCAAAGCTTTATCCATATGGAATTGCTAATATTCCAAACAGGGAATCAAATATAAAAGTCCCAATTAGCATATTAAAAAAAAAAATCTGCATTTTTATAGTGTTGTGTATGATCAGTGTGCATACAGGGGCACATGGCAGCAGTTCCAGGGGGGTCATGTCCCTGGTCTGAAGTCACAGGAAGACAACAAAACAGACCTCAGATTTCTCTCCCAAGTACTTTGCAGCATATTTTCCCCATGTTTGCCCATTACAAGTGCAGGTTCTGGGCATGTCTTCAGTATTTCACATGGGAAAACAAATGATTCCTGTGAAACACATCCAGGGGCAGGCATCGTGCTCAGGGTGAGCGCACCCAACGCACTGCCCCACCAAAGCAAAGGAGACCTTAACTCCAAACGCAGGATTCTCTGACGTTATCCAGCTGCATTATACATCCAGAAACAATGACAGAGGAACCTCGGCTGCACTCTTGGGACCAGCAGGAGAACCTGCGGTGCTTCCTGCCCTCCCTGCCCTGGTAAAGGCCAGCATGTCCAGCTCCTTCCAACCTCAGCACAACAAGGCAATTCTCTGCAACACAGGAACTAATTTTTGTGAAAACTGTCAGACTGATGACTCTGCCAGCAATTTGTAAAAAAGCTAAAAGGCAGAAAACAATCTCGGTAACAGAATCATCTGCAGTTAGGATCATCTCTCTGCTTCCCGAAACAGGCACAGGAACTATGCCTGAATTCACAGCTAATGGGAAATCTTTTGATCTTCACAGACACAAAGCTGCCAGCCAAGAAGAGCAGTCAGCACAGGGGGACTGAGTTCTTCTGAAGAAGCACTTATCCTAAATTCACCGCCACAATAAATGTAACGCATCCTGGGTCTGGAGCGGCGCAGTCCACAGTGATGAAGAACTGTGAGCATGTTTAATACAGCAGAAAAGACAATGTTATTTATATCTCACAAAGCTGCTTACCCAGCGTTAGATGTGCCGGGGCATAGTGCAACTGCAGGAATCCATCAGGAGGACACCTGAGATTCCTCTCCATTAAAAGTGATGGATCTAACACAGCCAATCATCTTCATGGCAACAAATGTTATCTTAAAAGACAGGGGATAAAAGTTCACAGGGAAGCTGTGCAAATTCATGAAAAGAAAAATGCATTCCTGGTGACTGAACGCACAGAAGCCTGTCTCCAGAAATCTGTGTGTGCTGAAAAATGTCTGGAAGACAGGAGATGATTAGCAGGAAATATGCAAGCTTCTCCTCCTTGTAACCTTCTCCAAACATCCATTAGCCACTGGTTTGATTTTATTTTAAGAGTCAGAACTGCTTTATTGATTGCAGCCAACAGCTGCAATTCAATAGTGGTCCCAAACATCCAGAGTAGTTTTTTACCAACAAAGACAATTTCTGAAGTTCTGTGAAATGAGATGACGACACCATCACTGAGACATCCTGAGCTGAGGTCATTTTGTTCCAGTCCAGGTACAAACAGTTCATAAATGGAGCTCCCTGCAAACCCATCCCTGCTTGTCTGCTCAGAACAACATCCCTGACACCACCCTTGGGGTGCTGGGAAGCTGGTACGCTCCTGAAGAAGCTCCTGATCCCCTCCCCAGCCTGCCTGGCTGAGACTCTGCTCAGTCCTTGGGGAAATGTGGTGTGGGGGCAGGCAGGGCTGAGACATCACGAGCTGATCCCTTCACCTTGCACAGAGCAACTCTGGAGACAGGACAGCGAGCTGGGCTCTAATCCAGGCGATCACTCCTGTCTAAGTAGGTCAGGAGGAAGCCCCTGCCCATGGTTGTGTCTTCCAGCCCTCCACCAAGCAAATTTGACAACTGTTTCTTTTAGGAGGTCACAGGAGATGGAGAGTTTGATTCTGAAAGCTTGTGTGTTTGTTCTAGTAACATAAAACAAGTTTCGCTTTAAAAATACAACTATTTCACCATTTTGATAGCTCGGAAAGAGTTTGGTGAAGCACTTAAAAAAATACAGGGCATCTCATTACTCAGTCTGGGATGTCAGATTGCAAGAACATTCAGAGTAGGTCATTCATAAATGTCTTATTTTAAAATATTTGGCAAAATAATCAAAATAATTTTACTTTTTAGCTGAAATCACTTGCTGAGTCTTAGCCTAGTATTTTTCAAGCATGAGTGTCTAGTATAATTTTCTTGCAAAATCACATCCCTATAGGTCAAAAAAGCTTTCCACTCTTTCTATAAGCTGTTGAAACACAAGTTGGTACCTTGAGTTTCTGAAGAGTCAAACCATTTTTCCCTGCTAACACCCATTGCCAAGGTTCTGCTTCCCTGCTATGGAGCCAGGCCCATTCCCAGAGCTAGGGCAGGGTTGCTGTGCTCTAACTGGCTCATTTGTGCAGGTAAAGATATTAAGGGACAGGACAGAACTCCTGAACCTTCACTTGTTTACCTCAGAGAACCTTATTTTACTGGTGACAGTCTTTGTGATTATTTAATTCCTCTCCACGCACCCTTTCAGAAACCTGCTTAGCTCAGTGATGTCTTGAGGGCAGCCTGTGCCAGAACTGGCTAAAGCATCCTTTCAGCAGTTTCAGGAGAACTAAATGCAGATGCACCAGGCTGTGCTGCTGTTCAATATTTCATTGTTTGCACAGTAGTGGGAGTCAGGTTGTGCACACACATGCAGTTAATTATCCCCGTGGCAAGTCCTGCTTCGTGGGCCGAGCCCTTTATCCTCACACATGGTCGGTGTTCCTTGTTCCCAAACACGGAACTTTGCATTCGACTGTACCAAAGCATTCACTTACACTCGATTTATCTGGAGATCCAAATCTGTGTCACTCTTCCCTCTAAAAAACCCAAACCTGCTAACATGGGATACTACGTTTCTCCCAGGCCAGAAACCACAATGCCTTAGGATGTGGCCAAGTCATTCTAAGGCTGCGCCAACTGGATCAAGTTCCCACTTGGAATTGCATTTAGACCTCCCCATTTGTTAATCCTTTTAACATTTGCCACAGCAAATTTGTATCATACCAGTTTAAATTGTCATTCGGTATTAAGTCAAACACCTTACAAAAGTCTAGGGTATGCTGCATCCACAAGCAAGCTTGTCAACTTAGAATGAGATCAAAAGGGCTTGGTAAGTCCTCCCTAAATCACTGGAAACTGGTACTAACAGCATTTCTCCCAGGTCCCAGAAGAGCTCTGCATCTGTTTTCTCTAGGATCACCATTGAGCACTATGTTCTAAAAGGGCAAGCGGAACAGAATGGGAACTTTGTCCCCCGATTTCATGTAGCCCCAGGACTTGTCAAGTAGTAGTCCCAAGGAATTTTTGGACAGTTAGAAATAATGTCCAGTGCTCAATGTAGAAGACTGCTGAACCTGAAGTGTCTGGCCATGGCATTGCTAGTTAAACACCCACCCAAATTTCAATGAAACAGCAGTAACTAAAATTACTGCTAGCCAATTCCATGCTCTTGTCTCCCCAAGGTGTATTTGCATGCTTACCCTGCTGAAGTCATTTACCTCGATGAAGAAAACACATTTTTTGTAGTACAATTAAAGCTTGTTCCAGGACAAAGCAAATGTGCTTGCACATGGCATTTCTGTGGATGCTCCAGGCAGGCAGTAAGACACTGTCACGTGCTGAGGACAATCCTGGCCCCAGTTTCCATCACTGGGGTCACACACCTCCCTCATGGAGTCACAGCTACAGCACAGGGTGGGAGGGAAAGGGAAGCTGTTTTACTACCAGATGCATATATAAAATTTGTTTAGTAATACTTCAGGGCAGTGCTGTTGAGATTCCTGCCCTGCTAAATAAAAGCGTTATTGTGAGGAGCTAGTAGAATTACTGGATTAGGGTGTAAGAATTGTTCAGGCACCATAAATACAAACAGCACAAGAAACATCCACCAAATTAACTCAGTCCTGTGCCAAACAGTTACCAGGTTAACGTCTGTGTTTCAGGGTTTGTATGCAAATTCTTAGGAAACCATTTTCTTTGTACAGAAACCAGTTCTCTCCACTGTAATTTGAACGAAAACCCCGTGTGCTTCGAATGTTCAATACTTTGATTCATAGGAAAGGTCTAGTTCAGCAATCACTGCCTCCTGACTGGTGGCCTTACAGGGATCCCAGTTTACAAGCTGTGCACAGAGAACAGAGTTGGGCTTTCAGGGAACCTTGGCAGCATCTGGGGAGGGTCCACTTAACGCTTTTTTCACAACAAAAAATAGTAATTAAGGATTAACAATAGAGGTGGCAGCTGTCAGCGCTCATTTCAGTGCCTCCTAGGTGAAAGAAGGCTGAGAGAAAGGAAGGTAGGTTGAAGGTTCAGTGCAAACCATAACTTCTGGAGTGTGCCTTGCACATATTGCCCACTTACAGTTTCCAGAGAACTATTTTATCATTTCGGAGGCTGTCCAAAAAATCTGGTGGAGAGCTTTGAACTTTGAAAAGGGGAAGAAGCGTGCAGCCAGGATATAGAAATAACATGTACAGTTTAACATTCAGAAGAAATTCAGGCTCTGAAATCATGAAACAAGAAGATGAAAGTTACTACCTCAAAGGTCATTGGGGGGATAAAGGAGGAAGAAGTAGAGAATTGAGAAAAAAGCCTCTCTCACAATGTCGTTTAAATATGAACACACTGTTTTGGTTTGTTAAAACCAAAATTTCATGCTTGACTTGAACTGAGTTTCCTTGATTTATGTTATACCTACCACATGTAGTCACCCTTCACACTGGGACACTCCTGAGGCTTAACACTCCAGGCTGAGCACTGCTTGTGATTAATTCAAACTGTCTTTGTTCTTTCCACCAGCTCCTACTCCAAAAGATGGCAAGAAAAAGGTGAGACTAATTTTCGGAGAATTCTTTTGATTTTCAGTATCAGCTGATGTTTAATGATACCATTAAAATCAATCAGTTTAAGTGCAGGCTACAAACTGTATTCCTGGAGCAAGATTGCTTCAAGTACTTTATTAGACAGTACACTTACTGTTAAATTACATGTATCAGCTCAGGATATTCAGAGAGAAACTGTTAGATCCTACAACAAGAGAAAATACTCCAAATTTAAAGCAAGTTTGCAGCATTTAAGCGGTAAATTATCCCCACTGACTCTGTAGGCTCCACTGTACTCACAGGAAAGTTAATTCAGATACAACAGCAGATTCACTTTTTAACAAACAAACTGCAAATAATTCATCTCTCTGGAACCATGCAAGGTGGGAAAGGTGAAGATAATTAGATGCAATATAGAGATGTAAAGAGATTAAACCCCCTCTTCCTCTTCAGGGGAAAGAAGAGCGGAGACGGGAGCTGTGGAAATACAGGCATTATGTACTCCACTAAGTAGATCCCCGTCTTTCACTTCTGTTGGTTTAGCATTATGAGTGACCCCCCCACCCCCAGTTTTTTTCCAAGTGATCTTTATAAAGAAATCTGAATCATTATAAACATCCTTAGTGCTGCTCTTGAGAACGTGCATATCCACAAGAGGAAGGGCTTTCTCCGCAACTGCAACTCCAATGTATTCAAAGCTGGTTTAAGAAATACTAAGTCAACTCCGCATCCATAACCAGAGTGCTACACTTCTGCAATTCATTAGTCCTCGAGGTTCCATTCCGTAATTAAAATACTTTGCAGTTTAAGGCTTTACAATAAAGAATGTGCAGTCCTCAGCAGTGTTTCCACTGCCAGTCTATGGAAAACATATGCATGGAAAATCGGTACAGTGCATGTACACAGCCATCTTTGGATAGCTTCAGTGAACATTCAACGCTGTCGGTGAGTTTGAGAACTAGAAAAAACCATCGACCGTTGACTGTACCTTGAGGTTTATCACAAGCCCTCTGTTAAATGGAAAGCCTGAACCTTCAGAGATTTCACATGTGGTTGCCATTAGCAGGTCATGATTTACAGATTATATTAAGAGCTACAGAGGTTGAGTTTTTCCAGTTCTACTTTCTCTAAAAGTGAATTGGTGTATAAGAAATGCTTGTTTTCTCTTTTAAAAAAAAAAAAAAAGAATTAAAGCTTTATACTAGTGCAGAATTTCTGCAGAACAGAGTATAAGAGATCAGTGGAAGGTTTTGTATGGGCAGCACAAAAGCAGGAACGTATCCACGCCGTGTGGGACACATGGAAACAAATCTGAGCATGGTATATGTTCAAAATAGCAGGATACAGGCCAGATCAGGAGGGAAATCTCCTTTCCATTTGGGCCAGCAACTTGAGCTTTGCTGGAAGAAGCTTTGGAATGTCAGTTCATTTGCTCCCAGGAACCTGCACTCGATTTCAGCAGCTGCTCACCGGGAAGGCCGGGCGAGGAGCGGCTCCCTCCCGGCCAGGTCCAGCTGCTCCCGCGGCTCAGGCTGTCGCCCTGCAGCCAGGCGAGCAAGGAAACGGCCTTCCTTCCAAAGGCACAGAGAGCCGAGGGCTCGGGCACCTCAGTGCTACCTACACGGATCCTTTTCCAGCCCCGCTGGGTGACGAGGACTGCAGGCTGTGGCAGTGGGTGCCTTCACAAGGGTGCAGGCACTTGCTTTGCCTGTACAGGGACTGCAGAATCCATAAAATGAGAAAAGACCCAAAGCACATACCAGGGAACGTTGTCTTGGGCTGCTCGAGAAGAAGAGCGCCTCTAACATGCATGATTCTACTTCTGTATATGGTCACAGATGGGCAGCACTTAACAAAAAAAGAACAAAACCCACCCCATCTCAAGCTGAAGAGAAAGCACAGGCTGTTGAAAGTTAAGGCTGTTCCCTTCAGACACTTCTGTGCTGATACCAGATCACGGTCAGGCACTGAAGTACCAAACAGGCCAGTGGAAAGTACTTCAGCTGATGGTTACCTGCTCCATCAACTACAACCTGGCTATTCTTCATTGCAAAAATCTGTAGTAGAAGTGGACTAACCAAGCAAAAATAATCACCTTTATAAAACAAAAGGCAGTTTATATATTATTTTTAAAGTAGTTTCTAAAGAATATTTTCTACTCCTCACCCTGTGAACGTGTGCTTGCCAGAATTCACCAAGGCTTGGCGGCTGCCACAGGGACCGTTCCATGTGACAGCACCGCCACCCTGCCGTGGCATCTTCAGCGTCTAATGGCTGCAATCAACATTCATTGCTGTCGGTGGGTTTTCATTTCTATCAACTCACTGATCAATGAATGCAAACTGCGGACCAGCCAGCCAAGGACCACCCACTCAGATGGCCAGGGTGGCTTTTCCAGCAAGAAAAGCGACCCTTTTGCCAAGAGATGCCGTATCCAAGCCTCCCAAAACTGTGTAAGGCAGGTCTATGGCTGTACCATTGTCCCAGCAAAGAAGTTCAGGACATGTCATCCAGCTCCTTCATGAGCAAATCTGAGTGCTAATTAAGAAATGCACAGGGATTTTTAGAGGAGTGGTACAATTGAGGACCTAGTTCAGTTTTAATAAAAGTGACACCCAACTGGTAAATCTATCAGTAAAGCATAAACCTATAGCTTTACCAGGTTATAGGAAATTAAACCTCCTCCTGAGCGAGCCAAGCTATGGAACAGCACTGGTCCTACAAAGTGACCAGTGAGAGACGAAAAGGGACTGAAGCTGTGGGGCTTTGGATTGACAGGGCTGAGAATGGGAGGAAGCAAAGCACAAAACAGTGATTAAAGGTACTGCTGCAGAGAATATTCTTCAGGGCTGTGGTGGGCAGGGCCAGCTTCAGTTGTAGTGGAAAGGTGAGGAGCTGGAGCTGACTGCCTGGGGCAGGTGGGGACCTTCCTGCTGTGCGGCTGTGCAGGGAGGAGCAGACACATCTCTGTGTGACAGGCACGAATGACACTGCCCTGACACAGAAGAGCAGCCTCTCGAGCTGCCCTCCAGGTATTTTCACATGATTGGCATGAGCTACCTGTTCCCAGAAATGCCCCTGTCTCTGGACAGTGCGATGCACTAAAGGAAGGAGGCTCCCGTGGTGCCCCCCGCGCCACTCAGACCAGGGATGATGGATCCCACTCAGCTCAGCAGTGGTGTCAGTCAGTTCCTGGGCAGTAAAGGGTCCAAGCACTTCTCTCACGCCTTGTTTGCTCCTCCAGTTGCTCACAGGATTATCCTGAAGCAGCCTGTTCAGACATGCTGTGCTGCTATCCCACAGGAACCGTGTCCCTCAGCTCACTGTACAGCTCAAGTCAGAACAGCTCACCAAGGACTTCTAAACTCCAGTTTGGTGAATATTCAAAATATATCTGCTTGTTCTGTTAAAACAGAACAAATTCTTGTTCAATTTTACACAGGAACAGCTCCACCGAGTTCAACATCTACACACTAAACAGACTGAACTTTGCAGAAGTGGAGTTTTAGGGAAAAATCTCCTCTCCCCCTGAGTGTGACAGCAAAGGGCCCTGTTCAGTCACCCACAGCGAGCACTTCCACCGACAGCCCGGGTAAGTGTGGTGGTTTGGTACAGGGAATTTACCACAGCAGTGTCACAGTGAACAGCCCAAAAGCATGCCTGCCAAATTGTTTTAACATTATGAAAACAAGATAAATGACTCATTTTTGATGCAGTTTGACATTCTGCCTTTGAAATCTCAAATTTTTCAGCATGCTTGGCAGACTCATTCGGAAGTGAGAGTGCACAATTTGGATTTTTTCCAGAGCCATCTTACATGATGTACAAAAAAGCACTTCTGTGTTATTTTAAAAGACATTTCATCCAACTGGTTTTCCTCATGTATACCTGTATGAAAGTAGAAAATACAAAAGTCCTGACAGAGGTGTTCATCTTTACTGCAACGACATGTGAAAATAATTCACTGCAATTTCTCTGAATAAGACATTTCAGACAAACAGGGAGAATTACAGTAAAGGGGCCATTACCCCAGTTTGCCAATGCACGACAAGCCAAAGGCTTGAGCAGACATTCCACACCTCTCAAATGCTCTGGATGCACAAATAAGCTTAAAATTTGGGTTCCTACTCGGCTGTAAATAATCCTCCAGGTTTTTTTTTTTTAAACTATAATTTTGGTAAGGAGACAGCAAGGGAAAAAACTAAGGGAAGACAGGTTAGCAGGCATGTTCAGAATGTTTTTAAATACATGCTTGGGAAGCTTTAGATGTTTGTGTCAGCAACTGTTTGCTGCCTGCCGGAGCCACCACCCCGCAGACCCGCCTGCCCTGGGGCACATCAGGGTGACACTGAGCACCAACACGTTCAGTGCTGCCACTACAGCCGTGGGACAGCTGGGGCTGCAGAAATCCGGGGCCTGCCCAGCAGGAATTGCCAGGGCTCATCCGTCCGCTGGGTCATCACGACTGGCCAGAGTGGCCACCAGCACTGACCGGGTGATCGACAGACAGGAAGACATCAAAAGAACTCGAGGAGCTTGGTTTATTTAGTTTATCAAAAGTTTATATAAATATCTTCATACGGAACAGACAAGCATTTTTCAGTTTAGCAAAAGATAACAGACATGAGAGCTGTAGCTAGACAAACTCACACTGGCAGTAACATACAGTTATATAAGGGGGAAAGAGGGTCAGTCAGCTCATGTTGGACAGCCCTGCCCTTTTTTTGCAGATACGTTCTGCTGGGAGAATACTATGGAAAACTTAGTTATGTTTTAGTACCTCTCAATGCACACGAGTAAATATGAGCTATGTCAGGTCACAAAGGTTCAACAGAATATTAGTCAATATATCGTCAGAAACTATACATGTATAGATGACAAATTATTCTATATATGCATGTGAAATTACCTGTTTCCATATAAGTGATAAACTGCATGAAAACCTAGCTGGATACCTGCAAAGATGTGTTTTATTAATCGACAGGCAAATAACTGCACACATGTTCACAGCTCAGAGCCTACCATGCACGCATTCCACAGGGCTGTTCTCGTTATAAAGGAAGGAACCATATTTTCATTCCCATCTTGGAGGAACCACAGTTCTCCAGTCTAAGTGCAAGTCCACCAGCACAGAGGCATGTGGAAAGGACAGTGTCCTGGCTCTGGGAGGCTTTTAGCAGCTGTGAACATCTGAGCATTACTTTTGAGATGAGCAGTCAGTTCAAAGTGTGCCACATTTGAAAAATCCCCAGAGCTCCCAAACAATGAGATGCAAAGTTGCTCTGAATGAGGGGTTCTCAGCCCAGTTAAGGACACGGTTTCCCAGTCCCACCAGTCTGACAAGGGCCTGTTGCCATCTAGTGGATTCCCGTTGACTGGTCCCTCCGCACAGCAAATGCCACTAGATGGAGTGTTAGGAAGGAATTCTGAATTCCTACTCCTTTAGGTGTCCACCAGTTCAGGTTTACAGTCTCAAAAAGTTACAGGCCCAGAATTACCCTGAAACTGAGGAGGATTTCACCATCTGCTTCCAGTTTCATGAGAAATTCCAGGCTATAGATTTCCAAGTGTAATACTGAAACAGTACAGAAAAATACTCCTATGTCAACATAATTTACATCACCTCAGCAGTTTCCATCACTCATGCAGGCATCTCCTTCACTGAGATATGTCTGGTGGCAACAGATCTTACACAACCTGCATTCTCCTGGCGTAAATAGTGATATACAGACCGGGTCTGTGCTGCTTTTGTGAGAAATACCTCATCAGCTCTCAGCTATGGGAATATCCACTTCAATGAATAAGCATCAGCTCTAAAACCTCTCAAAATCTCTACTATGGAGTATCAATTCACATCTCTGCATTATCTCAGAATGAGAAATTCTACCTTGTCACACACAGCAAGAAAAGGGGTACTTACTGCCCATGGAGTTCATAGGGAGGACAGGAGAGGAGGAACTCATCTGCTCCACATCTGTAGCTAATGGGAAAGTGAAAATGAGAAAGATGTGATGTGCATGTTACCAAGAAGGTTTTATTTTGAAAACTTTCATTTACACTGAAATTGAATACGTATGTCTTCAATCACGTGAGGAAGCTGCTTTGAGAAGCAGGTAATTTTAACAGCATCAGCTACCCCCCTTTCAAGGTATTTCTGTCATACACATTATCTGTAGATCTATTTTTCTCAGCAGTCATATTAATAATTTGTAACTTGTGATGGTTTGAGAGTATCAGTTCAGAGCAACTTCCAGCACAAAGAAAGTCTAAATTACATCAGGTTTAAACTGTATGCAGAACCTTACTGTGGAATGAAAGGACATGATGATCTCCCATCTGTGTCCAGTGAACCTTCAAAAGATTCCTGATCAGAAGAGAGATCCTCTTCCAAAGGCTGGCAAGCTGCTGGAATTTGATCTGGAGCAGCATCAGAAACAAGTGTCTTTAAGCACAAGACACTGCAAAGCTTTATTTTCTAACAGTTGAAAGAAGAAACAGAACTTCCTGCCTGTGTTTGCCAATGAAAACCCTCAAAGTCAGAACGTGATCAAAAACAAATGCCAGATTGCCCTCTGTGTTTTGGAAAGGATCTGCCTTTCCAGGACCCAAACCGGGAGAAAACTGTCTTGCAGTAACGGGGTCAGTTTTAACCCAAGATGAGGTAAACCAAAGATGCATTCTTTGGGCTTGATCTCTCTCCAAAGACCGCAGCCCCTCTCAGCACATCACCACCAACACCCAAGTCAAGCAGCTCAGTCTCTATCTCCATCATTTTTATGCTATTAGGTCCCACATAATTATATATTCTGTAACTTTTGTTTAGCTCTAAGACCCAATAAATGCACACTACAAGTTTACATTCCTAACCACAGGACACAGCCCCAGAAGCACAACTCCAGCCCACAGCCAGGCTTTGCTGCCAGCCCAAATCCTGCCTTTCACATTCTTGCAATTCCCATTTCTCTGGCAGCAGGCAGTTCCCTGAGGACCACTGTTTACACTGAAAGTGCAAAGTTCTGCTCTAATTAGGCAAACCACAAACAAATGTAAACACTTCTGCAGACCGTTTTTACAGAACGTGAGAGCAGACACTGCACCACACTGACTAAATCCTCCTGCCATACTTTCCTACCACTCTGAGCCTCCTCGGTGTAGCTACTCAAAGCTGCAGCTTTAGTTCATCGTGTTAAACACCAGCCATAGCTGAGAACAGAACAAACACAATTACAGATTTATTCAGCAATGCCCTGACTCGTTCCTGTCGTATTCCCCACTGAATTACCAAGACATTTACTGCCTAGAACATCTACACATTAATTTATGATCTTGCTTGGCTCTTGCACCAGTGTTCAGAAAGCTGCATGTGACATGCCGACTGCAGACTTCCCAACCCACTCTGCATTACAACTGCACAGGTCTCTGATGTGCTCAGAGAAGAAAAATTGTTTTGCATCTTCCTATTTTCCACCTTAATATTACAGTCTCCCTAATTTAGGAACTCGCAAGCCATATATTATACATGTTTTGTGAATAAAAAAAGATTCTTAATATGTGGTACAGCCATTTCAGATTCCTGGAAAGAGTTTTGTACTTTTGCCTATTGAAAGCTACATATGCTTTCACATACAGCCAAATTAAGCCAAAAAGTAAGTGCAGGTTAAAGTTACTCTGACTCTTTGGAGAGTGGTGCAGATTCAGCGCTGAGCACAACTCGGCTTTCAGGAAGGCTGAGGGACCAGCTCAGCAGATGGTCACTCCGAGGTTACCTGCTGCTCTGGCACACAGAGGTCACTGCCCGGCACGCGGCCAGATGGCACAGGGCAGGCACTTGAGAAGCTGCTGTGAGAGCAACAGTCACTTAGGGCAGTAAGCTACACCTGCCAACATCTGGAATAGTTTATCAAGTATCATTCAAAGAGCAACTAAATAATGCATGCGCCTTCTGAAGAGAGGTTTCTGAGTGGGAAGTGTTTAGAGAGGGGTGGCACAAATTCTCTGAGTCCTGAAATTTTAGACTGTTCACTGTAATGCCACGTTACGGGCTGCAAACAACAAAGTGTAACTATTTCCCAGCCATACTTGGAAATTTCAGTTCATGCCTGAAGTTATGTGGTTTAATGACTGTTTGTAATACGTTCACCAGCGCGGACACTCTGGTCAGGCCCAGCTGCTGGAGTCTGCGGTTAGAATTCCCCCCTGCCCTGCCCGGTGCTGCCGGGACCCCGGCGATCCCACGGCCCGTGCAGGAACACGGCACAGCTGTGGCATCCGAGAGCAGCAACACATCAGGATTTCTGATTGTGCTCCTACTGGCAGATGGTATTTCTAACATATGAATCTCCAAATCACACTCTGATTTTTTTCTAAGTATGTAAAAGCACGTACGTAAAACTGCTTATTCTACACCTGGCCTTGAATAGATGGATTTAAAAATTTCTCTCAATATTAAAAAAATTCAAACAGCTCTTTATGAAACACAGCAATGCTGGTTTGCTCTCTTATCCATAATCCCCCACCCTTCCCTCCAGCCCTTTCTATCTTCATAATTATATGTAATCCATTAAATTCCTAAAAACAATTCATCTGAGGGAGAGGAGATAATGACTAACAACCAGACTAAGATTTTGGAAAGTGGTCTGCTCTAAAAGATGAAAAGGACAGAAGTCTGCTCAGCTATGAAGAGCAGCTGCTGCCAATACAAGTATTTACCTCCTGACCTCTCCTCTGCCCACTCAGTGAACAGTGCCAATTGTTTTCCTGTATTATATACTGTTTACAAGCCCTGAGTGGCATGAAAGGAATTAATAATTCAGCTCATGGAGCTGATGGCCTTTATTGGGGTACCCCTATTTGCTGAGCAGGAATCAGAGCAAAAAGTTCCCTTGAAGCCACAGGGTTTCTTTAAGGGTTTTTCACTTTACAGCCTAATTGGCCACCATAACATAAATCAATTATTTCTCCTGTTTTAAGCAACAATGCTACCTATTCTCAACCCCTCGATTTCTAACTTCCCTTGTATCAAGCCAGGCCTTGTTCTTTGACTTTTACAATGGTCTGGTAAACACACTGGCAAGGCCAGCGTGGAGAGATTTGCAGGATCAGGAACGTTTGGGAACACACCAAAAAGAGGTTATGCTATTTTGAACTTCTCTTGACCTTTGCCTGCCCTTGTCCCTGTTTATGCTAATTGAAGGGGTATATGGGCTACTCCTAGAAATGAACTTAGCCTGAACCTGTGACACAGCATTGGACTTTGAAGATGAGTCGTGGTACCCCCTCCCCAATGTTGTCATCTCACGAACGGAGGGGCTCAGCAGGTAACACATGGTACCCTGAGCACTGCAGGGATTCCCGAGGTGGGAAGGAGCAGAACGTGCTGACTCGGTGAGTCCCATCATGTTTCCCCCTTCCAAGCAGCTGCTCTCCTGCCGAGGATCAATCACAACATGGATCCGTGCGGCACAGTCCCCGTGCTGCTTGTGGGGCTGCAGGCAGGACATGTGCACGGGACAGGCTCAGCAGGCACAGGATGTTCCCCAGGTGACTCTCCCCAGGTCCCACAGAAGGCGCCAAGTGCTTCTGTCAACTTCGTGGCCATGAGCTGTCACAAGCACAGCCTGACTCAGTTGTGAGGTTCTCCAGGACCATGAGCCCTCTCTGCTGAGCTGCTCCCCAGCCTGCATCATTCCAAGGGGTTATTCCAGTCCAGGTGCAGGACTTGATGTTTGTGTCTGTTTAACTTTGAAGTTTCAATCAACCTTTTCCTTCAGGTTATTGAGGTCTTTCTGAACAGCAGCTGTTCCCTCGAGAGTATCAACCTGGTGTCATCGGCAAGTCCGAGGAGTTTGTCCATCCCACCATCCAGATGGCTGATGAAATTGCTCAATAGTATTGGCCCCAGCACTGACTCCCAAGGACAATCGCAGCACAATGGCCACCAGTTAGTGCTTGAACTGGACTGCCACCCTTTGAACAAAACAGCCCAGCTTTTCACCCAAACTGCCTACAAGGATGACATGAGAGACTGCATCAGAAGCCTTGCCTAAGGCTAACGTTAATGACAAAATTATTCTCTCATCCATGGATCCAGTCATTTCATCACAGAAGGAATGAGGTTGGTCAGGCATGATCTCTCCCCTTGGCAAACCCACAGTGAATGTTCCCAATTACCTTCCTGTCCTTCAAGTGCCTGGAAATGCCTTTTGGGAGGATTTGCTCCATACCCTTCCCACTGAGGGACTGAGACAAGGCTGACCAGCCTGCAGTTCCCCAGAGCAGCTACTACTCAGCAGAGCCGAGTTAAAGGTGATTCATTATCCCTTATCAGCTAAATCTTACTATACAGAGACATTCCTCCCCTTTCCCCTACATTGGGTAGAGCTTGTCTCACCTCAGCGCTGAAAACACACACTGTTTGCAGAGAGGAGTGGGAAATAAGGTCATCTCATGATAAATATTGTTACTTGTTTTCATTTACGTGGAAAACAATCCCAGTCCCTGCTTACCAACAAAACTGAAAGGAAACCTCCACAGAGTTGAATGTTCCATGTACCTGCACTGTATTCCTCAATACACTCTCTACAAACATTGTTGTTTTAAATGCCTGTTTACATTCCAGTAAAATTCTGTCAGCATGGTATCTGATTTATTGATGCCATCAAAAGTCACAGGATTCCTGACGTGCCTCCTGAGGCACAAAAATCAAAGCAGAAAGGAGATGCATGTAGCTGTGGTATCAGCATTACCACATACCTTGTGGGCTGGGTTTCCAGAAGCCCTCTGTGATTTCTGGGACAGAGCACAGTGCACTTCTGGAAAGCTGGTGCTCCCCTGAGAGGTTCAGCAGGCTCTGCTCCTGAAGGATGGGGTGGCGTGGAGGAAGTGCCCTCGGAGCCAGCTCGTGGTAACAGCAAGGCTCATCAGGGCAGCTCTCAGCCAGCTCATTCCTCTAAAGGGGAGGAATACACATCTGCCATCTTATTTCACACTTTTAGGCTACCAAAAGGGAAAACACAGTCAAGCACTAACGCTTTTTAGAAAACTTGTGATGATGAGGAAAAAAGCCTGTCCTAAAAGAAAGGTGATGATCTACCTGTTTCACATCTAGTGCCTCTCAGCACGCAGCACCCCAGCCCACAAGCACTGTGTCTTTGTCCCTGGGCATGAGACTTTTGCATCTTCTCTACCTGGAGGATGTTTTGGTTTATTAGGATATTGCCTACCAGGCAGCCCAGCCTACTCCAATATTGAAAGATCAATTGCATAATCAGTCTGTAAATCCAGGGAAATTCTTTATTGACTTTTTGATCACTGATAAAGTGTTGGCCAACACAAGGCATGCCACATAGCAAAATCCATCTAGAGTCCACTAGAATTACCTACATTAAAAAAACCAGAATTGACTGATATTATACAAGAGATGCTATTTTTTGAAGAGTTAACATCAATGCAGATTAATACTGATAAATAATAGCACATTATGATATACAGAATATGCCAGAAATCATGTTGCAAATTAGCCAGTGTTCCCAGAGGCAAGTTGTTCGAGACCCCAACCAGTGCACCAGGTTAGAAACACCCCTCTAACTGGACCCTTTCACCAAAAGGCAGGTTACATGTCCATTTAATCCAGCAGATAGTGCAGGAATGGCACTGACACACAAGATCCTGCAGAAGCACTGACATGGGATCAGTCTGAAAACAGCTTTTTTCCCTAATCTCAAGGTTAATTAATTTCACAGCATTTATCTTCCAATTTTAATTAGAGGAGATAATGTTACAGCTGCTAAGTGCAGTGGGCTTGAGCTGCTCACTGCCCATGGCTGCCAGGACCTGGCTGGCTGCAGCAGCCCGGGATGAGGACACGTCCGTCCTCACTGAGGGAATATCGCGACAGAAGCCTTCAGTGTGGAAATCAGGTGTGAGCACCACACACTGAGTAAGTTTCCTCATGGTTACCACACGGACACAGAAACACGGAATCATCCAAATCAGCCACTGAATGTGTAATTAACACCAAATCAGCATTAGAGGGATCGCAGCCGCCCGGGTGCCGTGCGCTCCTGCCCCGCTGAGCCGTGGCACGAGCGGAGCGGTCACAGCACGGCCACTGTCACAGCGAAGTTACTGCTGCTGCTCAGGATTCAAACCCCCAGGTCCTGCGCGTCAGCCCACAGAGGACACGTTTCAGAACCCGATATTCTCTGTACTGCGTGAGCCAAAGAGCAGAGCCGTGGCTCTCACCACCCGCCCCGCGAGGACCAGCGAACGAGCTGAGCGTTCCACGTGTCGGTGTGCGAACAGAGGTGGCTGAGGCGCTCTCATTTCTGTGAGGTCTCCACTTCCCAGAGGCCACCAGGGAGTGGCTGCGGCTCGTGCTGGTGGCTGCAGTAACTGACCGGCCCTTGACACTTCGGGTGTTCCTTCCATTACTGATTCCAGCGTCTTGCCCATGAAATTCAGCGATCCAGAGCCCACCGAGCCCTTCCCGCTCACCCCACCCATACCAGCATCCCAGGTTTTGTTGGAGTGAAAGGCTCACATTAAGCATTTGGCCTCCCAGGGACAGGGATTACAAACGGGCAGGAATCAAGGGAAATTTGATTCTTTCTCCCCACCTACCTCTCTGCCTACTGTCTTCCATGTTTGCAAACCGTATTAGCTCCTGCTGCTTGCAATTCCAGAAACACTTCTCTTTCTCTTTGGGGCTCATTCCAGCCACATCTGCCTATTGCCATAATCTCATTTTGCAGGATGCCACATCTCTTAGTAGCTTTTAATTGTGGTAACACATCTAAGCATCTTTAAAAGCGCATTAGAAACTGCCTGACAGACAGAAAAATGCTCTTCAGAATAGAAACATCCTTCTTGACATTTGGATATTTGTCTCCACTTGTACTAGAAAATTACCTAAAATGCAGAAAAATATCTACA
The DNA here is from genome assembly GCA_013398955.1 of Callaeas wilsoni. Classification (NCBI taxonomy): domain Eukaryota; kingdom Metazoa; phylum Chordata; class Aves; order Passeriformes; family Callaeidae; genus Callaeas; species Callaeas wilsoni. The sequence continues at coordinate 5,855 of VWPU01018840.1, read as the reverse complement.
TTTTTGAAAAGAAGGCTCCTAATCTTTTCAATGAGAAATTAATTTTGGATTGAATTTAGTATACACTGCTGCTCTGAAGAACAATCTGAATTTTAATTGACTTTTAATCTAACTTAAATAATAAAGGAGTTCATGTTTTGCTGATTTCCATGAGAAGACAGTGTACAATTTTGCCTTTTATAAAATCTATGCTGGAAGACACACGATTACAAGTTTTACAATTTTAAAATAATTGTTACATACACTGCTAAAGGAAATCCATTTGTATTCTTTCATTTGAGGCTGCTGAGCAGTGGTGCTCCCCAGATGGCCGTGTTCTGCTTGGGCAGTGGTGGGTAAGGCTGGTCTCCCTGCACCCCCACCCAGCCACGGACCACGGCCACGCCTGAAACATCTCACTCTCCTCAGGAAAAATCATCCCAGCGTGATCCGCCGTCTGCTGGGCTAAAGGAGATGAGAAGGGCTGTGGCACTGCCATTTATTTTGCCATGATTACGGCATTTCTTATCTAGCAACTACTGCAGAGGTTTTCCTAGGAAAAAAAAAGCTATGACCAGGTCTCTTGTTCCAATTTATAGCATCTTACCAGAATATTTTCTGGTATTTCTTACTTGAATTTCAAATTATTTGAATTTCAAACTATCATTTGAACTCTTACCTGAATTCAAATAATCCCTATCCAGCAATAAAATATCCTACAGATGTTGACAACTACAATTCACTTATTATTGGGCAATCTATATTTACTTTTTTAGCACAACCCAAAGACAGAAAAGGAGGCCAAGCACCCAGAGGTGCATTTCTTCCCCAGTACCAGTTTGCAATTTAAGCTGCTTCATGAAAAAAGAGCAAAAGTTTAAAATTCTGATCCTCTAGATAAAAACATGCTGCTGCTGGACCTGCAACTTCAGAACATGGAGGTTTGGGAACAGGAAACAAACCCTTCGCCTACCAGCTACAGAAAAGAGGTAAATAAAAAAACCAAAAATCTAAGAACAAAACAACTCAGCATTACTGGAAACAAAACCTTGAGTGCAGGCTGGAGCTGCCGATGCAACACAGCCTGTGGTGTGCACAGATTCCTTTTACAAAAGCCGAGTCCTTGCACCGAGGGTGTAAGTTACCACTCATGAGTAAGGACCAACACAGCCCTTTCCTTCTGTCCACATGAAGGAACATTTCTGGCAGGGCTGGCCATCCCCGTTTCCCACATTGTGTGATTGATTACACTCTCCCCCTTAGAAGAGTTGATTGGTTTCCTGGTGCCAGGAAAATGATTGATGAATATTTCAGGCCATGGGCCTCTCTTCCTGCTGGGTGTCCTTTTCACATGTCTCCAATGGGCCTGGGGATTTTTTTCAAGACTAGGAAGTGTCATTTTTATGGATATCATCCTGTGATAGGGACAGTTCACTGAGCAGAGGCCTTATGTAAATCCAAGTGAAATACTAAAGGTCAGCTCAAGCGTTAAGGTGATGGACCCAATCGGCAGTACCAGGTAAGCAGGAAAACAGAACTGGTCAAAGGAAAGCTTCACAAAGCAGCAGCAAAGCAGGAGGCACCGAGCAGCCACACCCCGAGCTTGCTACAGCAGTAAACTGGTACCCAACAGTGGCACCTTTCCTCAGCTCCCTTCAATGTGGTACAACCCCACGAGGACGGTAAATTTGCAGGTAAGGATAACCCCTGCTTGTGACCCACAGAAAGGGCATTTCCTTAGCACTGTTGTTAAAACAGGCAGAGAATAGAGAGCCTCCTGGCAAAAGCACTCACAAGACATCTGAAACAACATACTTAGGAATAATTCCTTGTAAGTATTGCCAAACAACATAAAGCTGCAGCTGTGAGACTGAATGGAGAGATTTTTGGAGGACAAGCTGGTGTTTGGCAGAACTTTCAGAGACTCAGAGTTCTTTTACAAATCTTTACTACAACCACGACAGCCATCATTTCATCACTTGGCTTCAGGATCTGAGCGCTCCGCAGCGATTCCTGCAGGTAAACCCTGGGCTTCTCAGCGGCAGCTCTGCAGAAGAAACCCCAACACCGACAGGAGCCCCGTGCTCTTCTGCAGCTCAGGGGTACAGCACCAGCAGGTTTGTGAGCAGTGCAGGGAGCCCACCACCACGAACACCTTCAGACACTGTACCACCACTGCAACCCACGCTTCCCGCACGAGGAGCTGGGCGGGCTTTATCCAACAAGAGAATTTTGGGATTTAGTCCGAAGGACGTCACAGTCCCAGATTATGTTCCCATAAAACCGACTGAAGGTTTCCCTCAAGTTTCAGCTGGGAGGTATTTCCAGACAAGGACATCACAGCAGTTTGCAGTCAGCTCGGCATTAGAGCTGTGATAGATTTTTACTGCTTTGGGGTTTTTTATGTGTTCACAAAGGAAGAAAGGGCTTTAAAAAATTAATCTTTCACACTGACCAGCCATTTCTCTAAGTTTAAATTTCACCACCTCTACATGCCTGCAGCTGGGATGATTAGGCAATGGAAGTTAGACATGTAACTGTGCTCTCCGAAGGACGCGGGGTCCACCCTGGGTAAATGAAACCTCCTTATCAAAGTGCTGGGGGAGAACTCAGATACTCCAGGCATATACTGCTTTCAAGATAAGTTATTGGCAATCATTTACCAATAAAGAACTTCACTGAAGCCAGCCTCTCCGTGGAGTATTTCCTCTTTCTAATAAAACCTGTACAGAATCATTTTCATCAACACATAAAATCTGGAAGTCTTCTAATTATGTAATTAGAACTGTAATAATTAAGACCAGAGCTAAAGCTCGAAGGGTCCCCTTGTCCCCCAACTTCCCTTTCTCAATTAACTCTGCACAGTGATAACCACTTTGGCTTAAAGGCTAAAAAAAGGACAGGATCAAAAGGCTGGTTTAATACAGCTGGAGGGAAAGAATGCATTTCAGCTCCCCAGCAGCCATCTGATGAAACCCTGGGCCAATTCCCTATGTAAATGACTTAATTAGAATTACCAGATTACACTGCTGAAGGCTTTATTTAAATAGGCAGTTTATCAACAGGATAAACTGTGCTCCCATTCTCACAGAATGCTGGTGTAAATGCATCTGTTCAAAGCTCTACCACGTAGGAGTTGAACAGTAATTCAATAAACCACTGGCATATTTTCCCCACCAAAAAAAAAGAAATACCACAAAGGACTTGCCAGAGGCAGGACAGAAAGATAGCTATTGCTTCCCAGCAATCAAGAATTAGTCTCCCAGATGGGAAAGTTCCCTCATTTTCTATAATACAGTATCTTTATATTGTTTTGTAGCAAAGCAGGGAAAAAATCCTGTTGTTGCAGTGTCACATCACACGCTGCATCTGCTCAACATACAGCACTAGTCCTGGGCTCAGCACAAAAAGGCATGCATAAACCCATTTTCCTGATTAATGATCTACAGAAGCCATCAATACCAAATTCCAACTTTATACCAAGAGGTATTTTTCCATATTTACCATCAAATCAAACAAAGGAGTTAAGTTGTTCCTAAATTACAAGTCTTTCATTTCCCATCACAGAACAGAGTTCAGAATTCTATGTAGTATTTTCTATTATTATTTACAAAAGCAAGAGACATCCACATTCAACAAGCCAACACTGAGCTGAAATAACACTGTAGCTTCTTGTTTATTCAGAGACATTTGACTTCAGCAGCGTTGCCATTCGACAACTCCATTTGTTTTTCTTCCTAAATCTTCAAAGAAATGTTTATAGCAAGTAAACTAAGACCCAACTATATCAATGAAATAGTCTTTGTTAAGCAAAGGCTTATCTCATCAGATGCAAAGCAACCAAGCATAAAGAACCACTAAAAATGTCAGTGTGCGCCAGTAAAGTTTGGGAATGCTGTGGAAAAGGGAAGGGATGCAGGCAAAGGGATTTTTCTTTGAAAACCTTACATTCTTTGTGCTCTGACAACTTTCCTCTTTTCTCTGGTATGAAGTTTATCCAGATCAGTAATCTGCCCATCTGAAACTCTGATAGTTTTACGGGAACACAAAATTCAAGTAGTTTCCTGATAAATCTGTCTTCCAGGACCACACTACACAACAAAGTGTCCAAAGTTACCTTAATTCTAGATAATTTACTGTGTCCCTATTTTAGCTAAAACATAAAATAACTACAACTATGTAAAAGCCATCATGTCTCATTCACAGAGGAAAAAGATGCCAACTGAAGCTATACCAAAACTGATGTTAAATGGGACCCTGTTGAGAAATAATTGCTACTACTGCAAGAAAAATGAATGCCTTAATTAAATGGCTTTTTTAAAAAAAACATGGTTTTACACATTGCCACTGATTTGCTCAATGACAAAATACGTCTCTTACATGGAAGAGGAAGTACTCAAATTGGCAAGGGAAAACTATCATCTTATATTCTAAGAACGTCAAGTGCCCCCTCAAATAATGAGGTTGCAATTGCCCGTAACTGCTGAAATAAAACCACATCGCTGCATTTCAAAGTTATCCTGAGGCTTCTCTCTCTGAAGACGCCAATAAACTTGCAGCAGTTTACTCTAGGTTAACACAGAAGCCACGTGCAGAGCTTAAGTTCATTAATGATTTTAACATTAACATTTTAACACCAAGAATACAATCTGACTTTTATACCTCTGTCCTCATACAATTTTCACTGTTTTTGTTAAGAGTGAAGATGCTGTTCCTCAAGGTATCAAAAGTACTATGAATCTTTCTGAAGAAAAGGAAATTTTAAGAGTCTTCATTTGCCATTATCATTTTCAGGTATTTTATAAAAGCATGAATTAACAGCCCAGTCTCTCCTGCTCCTCCCCCAGAGGCTTTAGAAAGACTGAAGGTCAAGCAGTGTCTCAACACCGCACCAGTATTTCACATTTTTGAAGGCAAAGCAGTAAAAGGTTGTTACATCATCCATTCAAAAGACTAACCACAGGTACGTCTGTCACAAGAAACAGCTACGCGAGATACGCAAGAAACTCTTAAAGCTAATCTGATTAATCAAAAGAGATTTCCCCCAAAATCCCACATCTGTGGGAAAAATAGCAAATGCAGACAAAGCATTAATACTGTTGTACTCTTAGGGACACCAAAGCAACAGACACTTCACAAATTAAATCAGAAAGTTCAAAAAGTGTTAAGGCTATATGAAAGTATTAAGAGTGTTATTAAAGTATCTAAGAGTATTAAGTGTCTTTCATCCAATTGGACATCTAATTAAGTGAGGAGGAATAAAGTGCTTCCAGGGACAACTCCACATTACACATCAGGGCGGTAACAGAAATGCCCATTTCTGCAGTTCCCACACTGCCTATCTTTCGGTACCGCCTGTATCTGGAAAACCGAGGATGCTGCCTGATAAAAAGCCTCTTTTGTCTGAGCAAACCCTTTGTAGAGAACCCGAGTACCTTAAGATGGTAAAATGCAATTGTAAACCATAAAAATTGGCAGGGACATTCAAGTGCAGATGCGGCATCTGCATACGGGAAGTGTAAAAGAGTCCCAAATGGTGCCCATAAACCCCGGGCAGGGACCGGCTCACAGGGGCCGAGCCAAGACACCCGCGGGGCACCGGGAGCAGCCGCGGGGCACGGCCGGGACCCCGCGGGGCTGCCCCGGGACACTCGCACCGATCGGCAGCGGCCCCGCGCCGCCCCACGCACCCCGCGGGACCTCGGACCAGCGCGTCTGGATGGGGAAAACGTGATTTTTGCGAAACAAGTTAAATTCGCAGGAAACGCCGCAGTGTCCGAGGGGACCCGCTGCGGGCGGCGACCCCCGCGTGCCCCGCCGAGCCCCGAGCGGGTCCCGGCGCCCCGGCCCGCGGGGGCAGCGGGGCAGGGCGGGCA
>VWPU01018839.1:0-14796 GCA_013398955.1 Callaeas wilsoni | reverse complement strand
TGCACCCTCAGCAAATTTTCAGAGACCCCAAGTTGAGAGGTGCTGTTGACACACCTGAAGAATGGGATGCCAGCCAGAGGGACCTGGACAAGTTGTTAAAGTGGGAATCTCAAGAGGTGTAGCAGGTCCAAGAGCAAGGTGCCTGTACCTGGGTTAGGGCAACCCCCACTATCAATGCAGTCTGGGAGATGAAGAGATTGAGAGCAGCCCTGCTGAGAAGGACTTGTGGGTGATGGTGGATAAAAAGATGGACATGACCCAAAAATGAGTGCTTGAAGCCCAGAAAGCCAATAATTGCCTTTAAGTTTTCCTAGTGGAGTGAAAAATTTCTTTAGTTAATCCTCTGATTTTTCAAAATCCAAAATACAGTTAATCCTTGGCTGTATCAAAAACTGTGGCCAGAGGATCATGGGACATGATTCTGCCTCTCTATTCCTCTCTGGAGAGACCTCACCTGGAGTCCTGCATCCAGCTCTGGGGTTCTCAGCACAGAAAAGATATAGACATGTTGAAGGGCCACAAAAATGATTAGAGGGCTGGAATACCTTCCATATGAGGATGTGCTGAGATTTGGATTTGTTCAGCCTGAGGAAGAGAAGGCTCCAGGGAGATCTTTTTGCAGCCTTCCAGTACTTGTAGGGGGCTTGTAAGAAAGATGACAGATTTTGTAGCAGGGCTTGTTGTGATAGGACAAGGGGTAATCGTTTTAAACTAAAATAAGGTAGATGGATTCTAGATATAAGGAAGAGATTTATTACAATGAAGGTGGTAAAACACTGGAACAAGTTGCCCAGAGAGGTGACACATTCCTGGGAATATTTAAAGTAAAGCCGGATGGGGCTCTGAGCAACCCGATTTAGTTGAAGATGTCCTTGGTAATTATTGGAAGATTTGGACTAGATTACCTTTCAAAGTCATTTCCAACCCAAACTATTCCATGACACTGTGGCAGGGGAAAAGGTTCAGAGATGTTCTATGTTGTGTATTGTGCTAGTCAGGTCCATAACCCACATGCAGCCACACTCTGACCCAGATCCTTTCTCTTCCTCGGAATGAGGTGGAAAAGAAGCGCTGTTTTGGAGAGGGGAAATCCCACTCTACCCAGAAAAACTTCCTTATATGATAAACAAAAAACTCTCCACTGATGGAATATCAGGATTAAAACTGTGTCATGTCATAAATAATTCAAGTAATTCTAACAGTCTTTGTGTCCATAAAACAGTCATTGATTGTTGTGTGAGTTTTATAAATTCTAGCTCATTTTTAAGACTGTTTTCTGCAAAAGAGGACATACAAACCCTATTGTTAATGGGTCCTATTTTTGGTGCTGGTTGAATGACAGATTGTGTCTTCTCCAAAGAATTTTGGTATATTTAGCTGAAAAATGAGAGCTGAAAAATGGGGGTTTTAATTTACAAGCTTGTTTCCAAACAATATACAAGCAATAATCTATTTAAGTAGTTACTTCTACTGCTTGACCAACAATAAATATGTGAAAAAAGTCAATTTTTTGCATTGTGATATGTAACAGATATGTAGCACAGCAGAGTCAAAAGGCAAGATGAATTATATTTGATATACTGTACTGTTTCGTTAAGTAAATTGATATCAGTAAGGCTCCACTCACTTCGCATTTGCATGGATACGGAGGATTTTTCTTATTCAGGCAAGCTTGAGGCAAATAGTGTCACGGCTGCCATTTTCATCTTCATTTTGAACATCTATATTCCCTGTTTCATGCTTACTTTTTGAAATCCCTTGGTTCCCTTCCAACTCACAGATGGGCACAAAGAACCTCGGCTTTCCACCTCCTGCTGTGCTATTGCTTAAGTACTTACCCTTGTTGCATCGTAATTAATGAGGGTATTGCTGACAGGGGCACAGATAGCAGAACTGGAGGTAAAGTTGTCTTTTGCATCAAACTGTGCGTGTTAATAGATGTAAATAAGTTGTTGAATATTCTTAAAACTGTTGTGCTAGTGAAAAGCTTACTGCCTGTCTTCTGGTGGAGTTGTTATGTGTCCATCAAACTGATCTAGGTAGCTGACACGATTCGAAGTGCCTTGGCAGATACAAAGTGAGTTGAGAAGCATTTACACGTAGACCTCTTAGGTGGCAGAAACAAGAGAGGAGGAGGAACCAGTGGCAAAGGGATTAATGGTAATCTGACGATTACCACCCTCCAGCATCTCTGATGTGTTGAGTGCTCTAAAAACGAATTTCACAGGGCACTGAGGTGCTACTGGGGGGAATTAGCGAACTAGTAGTAGTAGCACTGGATTTACAACCTTGGATCTACCATGAGGCAGTCTTGACTGTGCTTTTTCAGCCATCTGTTCTCATTTATTAACTCCTGGGGAGGCTTGCAGCTCCTATAATTTGTTTTACCAGTCATCATGAAAAAATTCCAATTATTAAAAGCTATAGGGGAAGACAGAATGCAGAGTCTTTATTGCTGTCAGTTTAAGATTATTTTCTATCATGTTTCTATATAAGTTACGGGAATGATATGTTGTCATTTTTAAAAATGTTGTGGAATTGGAGGATGTCAAGCCATTCATTTAAAACAGGGGTAGACAAAACATGTAGAGAGTGTATCTGAAGAGGCTGGAGAACTGCAAAAAATTTACCATGGGAGGATGTTTTTTCTTCCTCAATCCATTCATACATTTGCTTTCTTTCCTTCTAATGGCTAAATGATTTCTCTCTTTCCCTTTTCCCCAGTCTCCAGGAGCCAGGTCTTCTTTCATGTGCAGTTTCTGCTTACAATCAGTTGTCATTAACATTCCATAAGAACAAAGGTATAGGCTTTGTATGAAATCTGTCCAGCTTCTGCAATAAAGACCTGGTTGAAAGTAGGTTTTTTGAAGGGAAATCTTGACCTGACAAAGAACAATCCTATTTAAGCAATCCTGTTTTCTCTGTCAAGATGATGCTCTTTTTCCCTTCTTCACTCCCAAAGTGATTTGGTACATTTTTTTTTTTCTTCTGAACTGCCTGAGTTTCACAAACTTGACACATCATTAAAAGCATTTCTGCTTTGTCTATAACAATAAACATGAGCAAAATTGCCACAAATGTTCCTGTGATAAATCGCCATTAAATACTGCTGCACCTTTTTGGATGTTGGAGGGAGGGTGGCCATGGCTTTTATCTGAGCTGAGGATAAGCCCACTTACTTGTGCAGAAGCAAGATGAGGGACCAGATTTTCTCAGCTGTGTTTATCTTCCCGCCCACACATGTGCCCATACAAGCATCCCACCAGCCGAACGTCAGGCTAATCAAAACAACATAAAGCCGGCTGAATCCCAACCAGCTGCAACCAGGCTTGTCATGCCTCTACCATTATTATTGTTGCTTCAATTTATAAAATTAGCCTCTGCTGATGGCCCTGATTGCAGATGCTTTTCCTTCAGCTTCTCTGCAGCTCCCGTGTCCAGGGGCCATCCTGCATGTGACAGCTCTGCAATCCCACCCCAATGTTCTCTGGACCCACGGCTCTAAAGGCAGTGGGTTCCCCTCATACCTCCTGCCACTGGAGTCTGCTCTTTGAGCTGCAAATGAATTCAAGAACCTCCCCAGAAACAGAAAGGCATTTGAGCTGATCAAATGGCTCAAAAATAAAATATGCCATATGCTGCTGTGTGAGGTGACTGTGACTGCATTGGTCCCTTTACTAAAATTTTTGTGCCTTTTGTAACCATTATCTGTCTCCAGTTGGGGTGACAGAGGAGTTTTACTGATTTCTCACAGCCCTGCAGGACTTGGCAGTGGCTATTGCGGGACCCTCCACCTGACTCATGGGCATCTCTCATGCACAGTCATCCCAATGGGCTGCTGGTGGATTCTCTCCCTACTGGAAAAAAATCTAGTGTTACTTGATACTCTGTTGACTTTTAATGGATTAACTGCACCTGTGGAGTTCACAGGTAATGGTATGACTCTTCCTCTCACTGTGAGAAACCAAGAACACAGTTTAGGGTTTTGAGTGCAGAGACCAGTGCTGTGCATGCTTCAAAACTCATGCTAGCTTTTTGAAATGTGTCAGTTAGTTCACAGAGTCAAAAAAGGGTAAAAAGTGAAAAGTGAGGCATGCTGAAATGGGAACCAGGTGATACCCAAAGCACCTAAACCAGAACCTGTGAATATCCCTCCCTCTGGCAGGACTGCTCTGAGCATTGTGTGGTCTGTCTGTTGATCAGTGTGGGACGGAAGATGCTAGTCCTGCTCTTAGGACCACCATGTCCTGCAGTCCTTGCTCCTGCTTTTGACACGAAGGAGACTAGTGTGAATGTGAGAAATCTCACCCTTTTGGTGATTCCAGGATGGGAGGTGCTGCTTCCTCATGCCATCTCTGCCACTATGGCCAGGCAGTTGAGGTCCTGCTGCTTAGGTCTGCTGTACACATGGTGTCAGACTTGCCCATTCAGTCTACATAGGCTGGGCTGGAGGGCAATCCAAAGGGACCTGGACAGGCTTGGGAAGTAGGCTTGTGTGAACCTGATGAAGTTCAACAAGGCCAAGTGCAAGGTCCTGCACCTGAGTTGGGGTAATCCCAAGCACAAATACAGGCTAGGTGAAGAACAGATTGTGAGCAGTCCTGAGGAGAAGGACTTGGGGGTGTTGGTGAGGGAGAAACTCAACATGATCTAGCAAAGTATGATTGCAGGTCAGAAAGCCAGCTGTGTTCTGGGCTGCATCCAAAGCAGTGTGGCCAGCAGGGCGAGGGAGGGGATTCTGCCCCTCTGCTCTGCTCTGTGGAGACCCCACCTGGAATGCTGCATCCTGCTCTGAGGTTCTCAATGTAAGAATGACATGGACCTGTTTGAGCAGATCCTGAGGAGGCTGGAAGATTATCTGAGGGCTGGTGAACCCTTCCTGTGAAGACAGGATGAGAGAGCCTGTACAGCCTGGGAAAGAGAAAGCTCTGTAGAGACCTTACGGCACCTTCCAGTACATGAAGAGAGCTGTAAGAAAGCTGGAGAGGGACTTTTTACAAGGGCATGTAGTGATACATCAAAAGGGAGTAGTTTTAAACTAGGAGAGGGTAGGTTTATGTTAGCTGTTAAGAAGAAATTCTTTTCTATGGGGGTGGTGAGGCACAGAAACACATTGCCCAGGGAAGTTGTCAGTGTCCATCACTGGAACTGTTCAACACTAGGTCGGATGGGGCAAACCCAAACCATTTTTTGATTCTTAGAGGAAAGGAGAAACGTGTAGTAGAAATAGAAGTTAATGTCTAGCACAGCTGCTGGCACATGTTGCAGCATTTTGCCTCTCTTTCACATTTCTCCATAATCCTTTCCCACCCATTTCCCACTGCCAAAATCCTAGCTGGTGTTGTGAACAGATCTCAACCATTACCCCGTGAAGGTGATATGAAATTATGCCTAATGCTTCCTTGTACCCAAAGGCTTAGGCATTAAATGTCACTGAAGGAAATCTCTTTGTACTGCCTTTATGCCCTGTGTATAATACAGTATGGCTCCAGCATGTGGGGCTATTCTGATCAAGGGACTGGTCTTTACTTCTATAAGAAGTGAAATACTATAGTAAAGAATAATTTGCTCCCCCCAGGTTGGTCTCAAGCTGATTTTACACTATAATAATGGTGCTTCCTCAGTATAACTCTTCGTGCAAGGTCAATTGGTGTATATAAAGCAAGCATGAGGATCGTTCACTTAAAAGCATACATGGAAACTTGCTAATTTCCCTAAAGGTTTGGCCAGGTTTCATCTGTATGCTCCTGGTTTGCATCTGATTTTTATTTTAGACACATGCCTCAAAACTCTCTGGATGCTGCCTAGAAACCTGGTTTTAATGAAACAACCATCTATACATCTCATTCTGGAGGGACTTGCTTGAATTTTTTTCTCCTTTTCCCAAGATTTTTAAAAAATCTTTACAAATATTCTTTTTAATGCTGTTTTTCAAATGTAAATTATCAAAATTTTCAAATTGTAATTATCACGTGAATGGATCTGTTGAAACTTTTCCTTTTTCCCCTCTCCCTTTTCCATTTTACATGGGTGGTGTTAGCACTGTGTGGTGCTGGCCCTGCCAGAACCATGTCCCATCCTCTGAAGGTGCCCTACCTCCACAGTGTCCCATGGCTCTGCTGAGGTTGGTGATGGGCTTTACCTCGAGCAGCTCTTTAGGAGAAGGCTTAAATTGGCAGATAGGGCAGGACCTCAAAACTGCTTTTGTGACCTGCCTCTGAGACACTTTTGAAGGTAAGCCCTCATCTGTGGCCACACCAGGACGTATTCAAATCACCATGTAATAAAACTGCTACTAAAAATCCCACTCTCATTGATGGGCTTGGACTGCTCTTTTATTTGTAAGTCTGGGTCCAGAGATGCAAATTGTCTCTTCCGTGCTACTGGTCCTGAGGTAGGGTTGGAACTATGCTGTTCTCTTCTTGTCTGGTCTAGGTGGCATGGAGAGCAAGACTCACTCTTGTCTTTTTTGCTAATTGTGCAGTTTGCTGTCCTCAACAGAAGCCTCAGCCCCTGTTGCCTGCAGCAAGCTCTCTGGAGGCTGAAAATCAGCAGAGATTTTCTCTACAGGACAGGAGATGGTACCTCCCATTGTCCATGGATTCAGTTGCTGAACTTCAAACCTGCATTTCAAAAATATGCTTCGGTGTGCTTAGCTTATTTTTGTTCTTCCTCTGATCTTTTAAAAATACTTGTTCTTTAGCTATATATAGCAGAGCATATTCTCCATAGTCAGATCAGACAAACTGTGGAGAAAGTTTGCTCTTGGGTTATTTATAGAGCTCTTAGCAGCACTGTCCCCTTGCCCTTTTTGTACGAAGCTAGGGTATGCTGGGCTGAAAACATGACCTTATCCTCTGCGTATGCAGACTGGCCATTTGGAATCCCTTTTTTAACAAAGTTTGTGTTCCAAAAGGAAAAATTGTATTTGCAGCTACAAATTTCTCAAATCCCTGTGACTGAGTTGCTGTGATAAATGCTTGCAGAGTTCAGGGGGTTTTTGATAAATTTTCTAGTAACTGCACATATTCTCCATCAACATCAATAGACTTCTGCTTCATGATCTCCTCTGAGCCACAGAGCTGTCAGGATTGTCAGACAATCTGAGTCTGTAATCTTTTGGGTTGTGAAGCCAATGTGAGTTGTCAATATACATTACCTTTATAAACATGGCTACAGGAATTTTTATCATTCATCCAAACCATTATTTTTCATTAAAGCTTAATGCTAACATAGATGTCTTGTAACTGATTAAAATGAATAGTTTTTTTTTCATTAAACTATCCACATACTATGAATTGTATATAATTTTCCCATGGATCTTGCCAGCTGGCTAAAATTTGAAATATTTCCTTCTTGTCTGCTAGCCTTCCCCTTTTTTCTCAATTTCTACAGCATGCATCCTTAACACTTACCATTAACAATCTTCTAGGCCCTTAATATAGCAAAGATTAATGGACATAGCATGACATCAATTTTTGTATCAAATTAAAAGACCTTAGGTGCACTGAACTTCATTCTGTCATTCACACTGTATTTTATTCAAAGAGAAATGTCAAAATTTTCATTTACATGAGAAGGCCACCAGTATATGGGAGGAAAAGCCTTGCAGGGAAATCTGGTTGCTCCAAGTGTTAGGTCAAACTCGATGATTTTTACACAGGCCATTTATTAAAAAGAGTTTAGTGATCTGTTGTGAAAGGGAGTGTAGGCTCATTACATACGCAAGGTTAATACATCCTTTTCCCAAACATTGCCTCAATAGTGATACCATGTATTGTTACAAGTATCATGTACCATGGACTGATAGTTTTCCCAGAAAATTTAAAATATAAATATTTTAATATTTATAATAAAATAAATATTTTTAAATATTTAATACAATAAGCAGGTAAAGCAAACAAGCCTGTTGAACAAAAAATAGACAAATCCAAAAACTTTTATCCAGACACAATTAAATCTTCTTAGACAAGATAGTGCAGATCTCCCTACAACAACTGGTATCTGCCCTAGGAACTGGAGGAATCATCAACGCTCTTGGCAACTGCGAAACATAACTACTTGCATATCAACAGCATTCTGCAAAATTGATAGACCACATTAATTCTTGGTATGACTCCAGCTGAGATCAATGATGTTATACCACTGATGAATATGAACAAATTATGTTAATAATTACTGACTGAGTAGCAGAATAGTGAAAATTGCTTTCCACAGCAGGAAAATCCAGTCAGTGGAAAATGGCTAGGAATTGTTGCTGAAGGAGGTGGGATTTGTGGAAAGGTAGAAAGAACGGAGACAAGAGAAAGAGCAAAAAAAGGTCTTGTTTTGAATTGAGGGAATGGTGTTCACACATGTTCCATTTCTTCTAGGGTGTTCTGTAGCATTAGTATAAAGAAAAAGCACCCGGAGACCCTTGCAAGATGGATTTCTCTTCCTGACTGCCAGCTAGAAGCTTTCCTTTCTTCAAAACCTGGTACTGTAGGCAGTGCATCTGGAGAAGAATGTGTGTGTCAGAAATATATGGTATCATTTTTCCCTAACGTATACTCAGAGCTAAGCCCACTGGGTTTATACTGCTTTTTGGTGTCTGTGGTGCTGGGGCTCTCTAAGGGCCCTATGACCACTCTTGGGCAATTACTTCTTGCCAGGATTAATTAACTCAGCCTCTTGGGTACATGGATTTACATCATGATGGTGCATGGCAGGCTGTCAGGTAGCCTTCCCGTCCCTTAGCTTTCCACGATGTATCTCCTGCATGCAGCATCCTCCAGGTGGTCTGTATTTCCCCATATGTCCTCCACCTTCTCTCTGTGGAGACAGCCCACTATAGGGAAATTAGGATAAAATTCTCTGCAGCGTCAAGAGGCTGCTTGAGAGGAAATGAAAGCAAAAATTGTTTTTTTAGTGAGATGTGAAGTCAGGCTTTATTTACAGTACTGAAAACAGGTAAAATAAAATATAAATTGTAATTTTTATCTAAGCCTAGATAATAAATATCTTCCTGCTTCCTAATACTTTCCTCAGAGATACCATAGAGGTCTCCCAGCTCCTGCAGCCAGGATCCAGACTTGCCCTGAGTGGTGCTCCTTTTCTGCCTTCAGAGCAGTCCTGGAAAGCTGTCACCCGGGGTGGAGGAGAAGAGCCTCCTCCAGCTCCTCCTTACCTCCCCTTGGCCACCACCTGCTGCTGAAGTGCACCCAAGAAGCATGTGGCTTCTCTGTGCAGCCATCATGTCCATGATTATCATTCAGAGGGCTTCCTGTTTTTTTCTGCACTGCTTGTCTCGTCCCTGTTTCCTCCCAGGAAGTTTCTGTGTGCAGCTCCAGCCGCTCCTCCCCACCCAGACCAGGCATCTGTTGAAGCTCATGGGTGCTGGGGATGTCTGTGTCCCTGGGAAGCCCACCCATGTCACCTCAATGGCACCGGTGGTAGGCTGCACACCAGGGTGTAACTAATCTATCTGCATCTCTACTCCATCTACACATTCTCAAAGAATTTTCTGTCACAGAACTTGCAGAATTTGAAGCTGAGTAAATGTGATCTTTCAGAGAGATTTTCTGTTGTTACATTTTGGGTTCTTGGACATGGTCACATTATGTTTAAATCAAGTTGGCAGAGATGATGGAACTAAGTAATTGTTCATCATTCTGCCAGCAGTGGCTTTCTTTACTGCACCCAGACTGCTTCTTTATAGAAGATTAAAGCACATTGTTTCTGGTTAGGAAACCCTTTCCTATTCACTGAAAGTCATTGCCAAATCTTGAAATAGTCGTATTTGTAGGGACTTGAAATGTCTAATTTCAGTAAAATAAGCAGATCCATACTTCTCACCAGCATCCCTAAAACAACACACTTTATTTTAGGGAGTGTAGCAAAAGTCAACAGCTTTAGAAAATTAAATTGCTCCTTTGCTGAAAGCCTTCTATTACAGAGACATGGCAATAGCTCACAAGTTAGATAATGAATTACATATTGCTTTTTGATAGTGCCTTTAGCAAATTTTATAGAAAATTATCAGATTTACAGTAGGTCAGTGCAAAACTGTGATCAGAATTCCTACGCTCTCTCTCTCTGGGTCAGTTTCCTTCTCTTACTTTACCTAACTTTTATCTTGTATCTGTAAGCATAGAAGTTTCTTTGTAAGAGTTTTGTAGGCATGACTATCTAACTTTTATATTGTAGTTGAACTTTCAAGGTTAAACATAGCAGAGAGACATTAAGGAGTATGAAGGGAACCACAGTGTATCTGGCTTCTCATTGTCTTTCATGGGCTGTGTTGCTTTAAGACCAATTTGAAGCTACCAGAAAATTCAGTCATTTTCATTCAGTTTTGGTCTACTTTGTACTTTTTTTGACTAGGTAAAAGTAGCATGCAGCAAAATGAAGTTATATTAAGAGGAGAGAATGCACAAAAATATTACTAAATAATTCACATAACTTAGGTCCCCAGAATTGGACTAGATCTCTTAAAAGGGCAAGAATTCTCCAAAATGTAAATGCATTTTTGTTCTAACAATGCTTGAAATGCTGTGAGATTAATTTTACTCCTGGCATTTTTATCTTTCTACTTCTAGCAGCAACCAAAACAGAAGTGCAGAGACAGGAAAACTGATTGCTCAGATGAATTCAGCGGCATGTGGAAAATACACTGCAGTATAGCTGTTCTGCAGAAAAAGAAAGGAGCACAGAAAACAAAAAGGATTACAGAAGCAAAGATTTTTGTGGGAGAAAGCCCTGCCTAGCAGACCAACTTTAGTCTTTTTACTGTCCCACCATGCAGGTAGCAAACTCCAGCCTAATGGGGACTGGCATGCTTGAGGGCATAGAAACTGCTGCACTGGAGTCTAGATAAATTGTCTTAACCCGTGTAAAAGTCATACAGAAGAGCTTGAAGACTGCATTGCATTGCTTTGTTGGGAGTCATTGGTCAGGCACATTGGATTCTCTGGACAGTAACCCCCCCTGTTCTGAGGGAATGCATTGACAAATGGCAAAGGCTCCAGCATTTCCAGTTCAACTTTTTCTCCCTGGTGCTAAGAAAAACACAAAGATACGTACAGAGCAATGCCTACAATTTCCTGGACCAGCTCGACAAGTGGGCCAGTGGGAATCTCATGCAATTTGATGACACCAAGTGCAAGGTGCTGCACCTGAGTTGGGTCAATAGCTGGTATCAACACAGGCTAGGGATGAACAGATCTAGACCAGCCCCAGAAGGACTTGGGGGTGCTGGTGGGTGGAAGGCTGGAGATGACCCAGCCATGGGCACTCACAGCCCAGAGAGCCAAACGTGTCCTGGGCTGCATCCAGAGCAGTGTGGGCAGCAGGGCCAGGGAGGGAATTCTGCCCCTCCACTCCGCTCTGGCGAGACCCCACCTCAAGCACTGCATCCAGCTCTGGGGACCCCATGACAAGGAGAGAGATCGACCTGGTGGAGTGAGCCCAGTGGAAGACCACCAAGATAGAGGGATGGAACACATCCCCTATGAGGGAATGCTGAGAGAGCTGCGTTTGTACAGCCTGGAAAAGAAAAGGTTTCAGGTAACATAATTGTGACCTTCCAGTACCTGAAGGGAATCAACAAGGCAGATGGAGAGACATGCTTCACAAGAGCATGTAGTGACAGAACAAGGGGAAATGGCTTCAAAATTAAAGAAAGTAGGTTTAGATTAAGTATTAGAAAAAAATTCTTTACTGCGAATGTGGTGAGGCACTGGAACAGGTTGTCCAGAGAAGTTACAAATGCGCCATTCCTAGAAGTGTTTAAGGCCAGGTTAGATGGAGCTCTGATCAATTGATCTAGTGGAAGATATCCCAGCCCATAGCAGAGGGCTGGAACTAGGTGATCTTTAAGGTCCCTTCCAACCCTGGTCATTCTATGATCCTATGACTCTATCAGACAATGAATACTTAAGTTGTAAGGAAAGAAGACTGTTTTCAGGCTCTGCTTGTCTAGGGGTAGCACAGTTTCATGCTTGTTTGTTCCTGGGGCTCCTAGGTGTTGCCAAGAAATCCGACAAAATTTATGTGACTAGCTGCTTGAGAGACTAGCTGGTGCTAACTGGCGTTAGTTACTCACTTTCACGATGCAAATGCACACTTTGAAAGGAACACCTTTCAAAGTCCTTTTTGAGCAGTTAGGATTTGGACATGGAGCAAAGTCAGTGGTTTCTCCAGCAAGAAGATTGATACTCATGCAAGCGAAGGCCACTAAACCACTTCTGAGAGGGATTGAAAAATTTGTATTCTAAATTTGCCTTCTTTTCCCATGTTATTCTGGTACATACTTTTTATTTTAATTAATATTGGATTATGCAGAAACAAGGTGAAAGCTGAATTTCAAGACAACGAAGAGATGGCTTTTCAATGGCACATTTCTCAGAAAAGAATTAATCAGTCATGGTGTCCCATCCTTCTTTTTTGCAAACAGGCTCCTGAATTCTTATATTAGTCTTTCTCACATGGTTTCCTTGTTTTGTTTTAACCCTCTTGTCCTATCTGTTCGTCTACTTCCCTGGCTGTGCTTCTGCTTGTATCCTTGTATGATCAAAATTGTCCCTTGTCTGTTTTGTTCTTACTTTAATTTCTTCTGCTTGTCAGCAGAGTGTAGCCTTCTTTCTTCTTTAACTGCAACCTTGAAGTCAAAGTTGGTTGTGAAGAGGAGGAACAAATGGCCACAGCTTCAATTTTTCTTCAGGACAGAGTTTCTAGTGTGACCTGCTGGGAGGAGGGTAGGGAGACAGACACAAATCCTCCTGCAATGTTACATGTTTCCTCTTAATACTAACTGCATTTAACGTATTGGACATGACTAAAGAAGGAAGAGATGAAGCAGCGGTGAGAGGGGCTGAAGCAGCACTCTCCCCTGTTTAAATACAGGGAGCAGATCATGTGCTCCAACATCTGCTATTTCAATGTTGATCTAGCAGGAAAGGAGGCTCACATGAGTTGCTCCTGGATCTGAGGACTCTTTCCATCAATGAGCCTTGCTGTGGCTGTACATGGCTCCTTCTCATCCAGCAGCAGAAGGTCTCTGGCATTCCCTAGCACTAAAGTTGCCCCTGCATGCAGCAGTAGTTACACCCTTGAGCTGCCTGCTGCTGCTGCCACAGAGATCCTGTTGCTTCAGATGTGTACTTGTAACTTCACTAAGACCTTTTTATTTTTAACTTGTTGGCTCCCCTCTGCACATCTAGGTAATTGATTTTGGGCAACTACCCAATCAATTTTTGAAGTAAAGGCTTTTTGGAAATAGTTAAAGAATATTCTCATTTATTTACTCCCACACTTATTCCTCTTGAAACCCTTCAGCTGTGATATCCATGTTTCTGGGAAATATAATGAACCAGAAGTCCTGTATAAAAGTATTTCTTTCTGTCTTGCAAAAAAAATTGTGCTGGTTTCCTTCTCCTCCCTGCAAGTCTAGTTCAAACACTTTGTTTTAGTGTGACTAGACTAAATTCTTATTAGTTTACACCTCAGAAAGACCTCAATACTTAAACGGCTGTGTGTACCAGCTGTCTTACATTGTAGCTCATGGGGGCTCCTTTCCTATTATGTACGTGAATAATAGCTGGTCCTGGCCACTGATTAATAGTCCAATATTTCCACCACCACACCAAATTAAAAATAGTTCCATGAGAAGCAAATTATTCTTAGGTTGCAAATTTTTAAAGTAATTACAAAATTTAAAGTAAAGTAACATGTTTCTGCTAGGGCCTTCTGTAGTCCTGCATTAGCATGCATTATATGAAGCACAGGAGGGATCTCTTCCTTCTTGCTTGCATCAGCTTTATCGAAGCTCCCCAATAGCTCCACTATGGTTTTATTTGAGAGCTCATCTGCCTCTGTGTGTGATCAGAGAGGGCTGGAGAGCGAGTAGTCAGTGTATACAGATAAATGGCAATAGCCAAATTTATAAAAAAGGAGATGTAGGAAAAGAAGGTTTAAGGAAGTCTTCTGGGATCACACCAAGTCACTAACAAGAGCTGGGAAATTAAACCACTCTCTCACAGATACTAAATTATCACCTGAATCGGCAGCATTGAGTCTTCCTCTTGGTCTGAATTTTGCCGTCATTTGGTCGGCAGTAACACAGTGGGACTATGAAAACAAACCATACTGTATTATATGTCTCTTAGGTAGTTTTTAAAGGACTGCAACCTTTGTAGAAGAAGTGTGGTCCTTTATCGCATGTTGCCATGACTCAGCAGAGCCAGAGCAGCACCTGGGTAAGGACATCCTGTTGCAAGAGAATGGTGCCAGATTTTAGTGAGAATTTCTTAACCCTCTTTCAGTAGAAGTGTAGTGCCCTTATTTAGCATCTGTTGTATTGGGTTGGTGTGGCCAGATTTTGGTAGTGGGGATGCTACATGGGTGACTTCTGTAAGAAGCTGTGAGAAGCTTCCTCTTTGTCTGACAGAGCCCATGACAGCTGGCTCCAAGATGAACCTGCTGCTGGCCAAGGCCAAGAAAATCAGTGATGGTGTGTAGGGGTTTGAGGAGTTCTTTTGTTTTGTTGGGGTTTTTTTTCTTTCTTAAGGAGTTTTCCCCATACTGTGGCCGTAACGACTGGACACTTCACAGACAAAAGAAGTTATCAGCTTAGGGGAGAGTGCCAATCGCCCCTCTCTCTTGCCCTTGGACTGCGCAAGTGTTGGAAAATACCACGAGACGGGAGACAGGAGACGGCAGGACGGGGGGACAACCCTGTCTCTGGGGCTCAGGTTCTCTCGCTCTTGACTGGGGAAGACGAACAGGGCGGCCGAGTCTGTTTGGAGCGGAGTTTTTTGG
>VWPU01018837.1:0-86263 GCA_013398955.1 Callaeas wilsoni | reverse complement strand
GGGCTGGGCTGGGCTGGGCGCTGCGCTCCCCCCGCGCTGCCGCAGCGGGACGCGGGGGCTGCATCGCCCGGCGGTCGCTGTGGTCATCCCGCCCCACCGTCGGCACCGGGGGCTTCATGCCCCGGCGGACGGTGAGGTGCAGCCCCCTCGCCGTTGCCACCGGGGCTGCATCTGCCTGGGGTCGTGGGTGCCTCCCCGAGTTCCCTGGGGAGTCCGTCTCGTGCGGGAGGGCAGGGTGCATCTCCCCACCCCGGGGCTGAGGTTCTTCATCTTACCCAGAGTTGTTTGTGCGGGGCAGCAGCCTCCCCCTCCATGTATCCGTGGGGTGCCTCCCCCGCGATCCCTGGGGCTCCATCCCCACGGGAGCTGAGGGTCGCATCTCCTCTGGAGGGGCTCAGGGGGATGCGTCCCCCGTCATCTTGGGGGTTCCATCCCCAGGAGCCTGGTGGGTTGCAGGAGTCCATGCCCAGGGGCCAGGTGGGTTCCATCGCACTGTAGGTTAACGGGGCAGGTGTTGATAGGGTCCGTCCTGCCGGGGTTGGTGGGGTTTCATACCTCTGGGGGTCAGTGGACCGTATGCCCTGATCTGGGCGTGCTTGTAGGGTCTCTGACAAGCCCTCGCTCTGCTGATCCCGGCATGCCTGCCGGGGGGGCGAGGGGTAGCTCCATCGCCTGCTGTGACACTTTGTCCTATCTCCCCGCGCCGTGGATTAGGTCATGTTGTGACAGTGCCTGTTACTGTCTTGCAGTGCAGCAGGACCCGGGGATGTGAGGAAGAGGGGTTGCCGTTGCAGAAAAAACAGCAACCACCGACCCCCCTTTTCTATGTACGCAGCAGTTTAATAAAATCAGACAGCATGAAGCATGTGGCCGATATTTTCCCCCCAATCATCAGAAGGTAGTTCTCTGTGTCATTAAATACTCCTGCTTGCACAAAGCAGGCTATGATATATGCAGTATTGTAAGCCCGGGAGCAGTGTGGGTATGTAAGAGGAAAACATCAAGAGCTGACCTCAAACTCTGAAGTTAACTGTGCTGCCTCTCCTTAGGGTGGCCTGGGGTACTCTCTTAAACCTGTCTCAGTTTGTAGCTATCTGGCCATTCTACGTGGCTGTAAAAAGCTCTGATGCCCCTTTGAAGGTGCCATAAAGCTGTAAATGGGCTTAATATAGCCCATCCCGTTAACCTCAGTGCTTTCCCTCGGTATCCTTTTAATGAACGGCAACGCTCGTGAATTTCTCTCAACGGGCTGTCAAATCTTCTCTGCTTCTGGCTGGGAGAGAGCGCTGTGAAGCCTTGGGAGAGGAATCGTCCCAGAACTGCCTTCACTCCCTCGTCCCTGGGGGCTGCTGGAGTTTGTGGGGGATTGACCCAAGATACTGGTGTGCTCTGGCCAGTGCAGTGGGTTCAAGCAGTGTCCCGGCATCAGCCTGGTGTTTTCAGTGGAGACGTCAGGGCTTGGGCTTCATTTTACCCCTGGCAGAGGGGCAGCCAGAGTGGCTCTGGGCAGGTGTTATCAGAGTGCTCAGCTGCCTCGGTGTAAGTTCCTCTGCCTTCATTTTCAGGCAAACTGCAATGCCTGTACACCCTCTGCAACTCTCACTTTCATGTGCAGGATGCATGCCCTTGCAAATGCCGTGCTAATCCCTTGGGATGACTCACAAACTTTTGTAGAGTGCCTACTCCCTCTCTTGCATGGGTCTTTGCATTCGATGAATTATCTGGGTAGCCAAAGCTCACGGCACGTGGAGGAATAGCCTGCGATATTACTGAGTTAATAAGTTTCTGAAAAACAAAATGCCTGAATGCAAATAGAATGGAAAATGTGTCTTTGAAGTCTTTTTTTCTTTAAAATTATTCAGTGCCTAGCCTGGAGGAAACCTATTTTTTTTAAACTTTTATAAAACTCACGAACATTTTACGGAAGTGGGAGGGATTTCTTTTTTTTTTTTTTTTAAAGTATTTTGGTTTTCATGACATGCAGTTTTTTCCATGTTCCCTTTGAAATGTTGACAGGGGAATGCTAGTCTAAAAAACTTGGTGTGTGACTAGATGTTTAGCCTGGTTTACCAGCTCCTGAGCTGGCAAATGCAGCTGCCAGCAGCTCTGCCAGCGGCACAGCAGAGCTGGGTCCAGCCAGGGGTGCCCAGGATTCCCAGGGCACAAATCAAGACACTAATTGTCTCAAGTAAGTTGAAGTAGGGAGAGAAGGTCAGAGTCCAAGTGGTACTGCAGAGGATTTCCTAGGAATGCAGAGAGCTGCAGCTATCTTGTGTGTCACGTATCTACTGCAAGGGGTTGTTTGGCAATGCTGGTGACATCAAACCTTGATGTTGTAAGGGTCAAATTTAAAAGCTATTGCATATCTTCATGATATTGCCATGGGTGTTTTGCTAGCTTTTCAGTAGCTTTGTGAAATAGGGAACGTCTCTGGGCAGGATTTTGGCTGGGTGCAAGAGTGCACACTTGTGTTGGGAGGTAGGGAAGGCTTTGATGTAAGGTCCATCTGCCTTAGCTCATCTGCACAAGCGTTGGGAAATGCTTCCTGCCTTTACAATCCAAGCCATGACATCTGTGGAAAAAAACCCCTTCTTTTAAAATTAATAGTTCTTGTACACAACACAGTTTGTCTCCTGAAAGGACAGCTGAGTTGCCCTAAATGAAAAGGTCTGGATTTCGCCACAGTAATATGTGAAAAGGTCATATAATATAGGCACATTTCTAAGCTGTTCTGAATGTTGTTGCTAAGAGTAGCTTCTGTACTACATTTGTACACGTTTCTATACTACCTAGTATTTCTGAATGTTATTATTGTCTCCAGTATAGAACTTGTTCTCTTGCTGGGTTTCCTGCAGGTGTTTGTGGGTACTCTGTGTGGCATTCTTACCTGAAATTAGTTCAAACCACTCATAAACTCCATTAGACAAATGCAGAATTAAAAAAAAAAAAAAGTAGTTTTGACTGGGCAATGTTAAGTCAGGAAATACAGAGGCTGAGGCTCCAACAGCAATATTAACTTGGCTGCAGTACACATCCTGTAAGCTCTTTTATGACATACACCTCATAATGTAAACAGGAATAAGCACGTAGATTAATGTATGCAGAGAAGGAGTAGAAAAGAGTGCTTTTCTGGATTTGCCCCCCTTGTCCCTGTGACAGCTGGGTCTTGCACAGCGCCTGGGAAAGCCTGGCACTGCCTTACGCCACGCTGGGCACTGTGTCCAGCGCCGACTCAGGCGTACCCGACTGCTGATGGAGTGAAAATAGCAGCAGAAAATGAGTAATTTGGGGTCTCTTTCTGTCAAAACAATAGCAGGGTAATGAACTGCATTTTGTTCTTTAAGGTCTGTGAGTTGTAGCATGCATGATCCTTGAGCGTTCCCTCTTGCGCTGCTCCCCGCTGGCGCGTCTGGCCCTGCTGAGGCTGCTGTGGCTGCTGTGGCTGTAATGAAGTGCGGTGGCTTCACTTTGGTGAGCCTCAGCTTTCTTCTTCTATTACCCGTGTGTTACAGTA
Organism: Callaeas wilsoni; assembly: GCA_013398955.1. Taxonomy (NCBI): domain Eukaryota; kingdom Metazoa; phylum Chordata; class Aves; order Passeriformes; family Callaeidae; genus Callaeas; species Callaeas wilsoni. The sequence goes on along the minus strand of VWPU01018837.1, from coordinate 82,749 downwards.
ACAGCTCTCCCAGCTAATTTTAACTAGATCATGTACAAAAGTGATTAAATGAATATTGTACTTTAATACAGATCTGCAATGGACCAAGCAGTATGGCTCTTTCTATGATGTTGTCTTAATTAAAAACTGTGTTATTAATATATTTCACTGAATTGATAAATTTAGCCTGAAGGTCAAATAGTTGAATCTGACCTTCGCCATGTCACAAGACATTATATCTTGTGCAGTTACCACTGCTCTGAGCTGGAGATTTGCATGCGATGTGGTGTCATCTAGGGCAGAGTCTGTGGTCCTTCAGCAGCAGCTTCTAGCAATGACAAAGGTGGTCTGGGTGAATAAAATTAATTTATGGGTACTCTCGAGGAGAAAATAATTATCCTTTTCTGTCTAAAAAGGGCTCCTAATCTAGTATCAGCACACTGATATTGCTGCCTTGCTGTGACGTTGTAAAGCTCTGCAAGGGAGGTGGGAGCAGCTGTAATACTGCAATCTAATACTTCTCCTGTTATACCTGCCTAATGGCACCTGCTTTTCAGTGCAGCCGCCCAAGGATGCTGCTAGAACATTGTCGTAAGCCATGCTGTTGTGCTTTAATTTCGTTATTGTTCGATTTGTTCAGCATTTTATTCACTTTCTCTGCAGTGTTAGTTTGCAAAGGGGGTTAGTATCTGGGTGGGTTACAGCACTTACTGTGTGCGCTTCATCTACATTTCTTTCTAAATGGAATTGTATTAAAGTAATTTGGTAAAACTTTGAAATTACAGTAAGGCTGCTTTCAATAATTGACTTACTCCCCACCCCCACCCCACCCTGCACAACTGTATTTATTAAAATTATCATGACTCACACAGAATGGTTCAAATCAGAGGGTCTGGATCCCACTGGGTTTTGGTTCTGGCCGTTTTTGCTGTGTGAGAAGTGAAGGTAGGCACCACTTTGGGATCCCACCATGGTGAATGGCCAGCTGTCCCCTGTCAGCTCTCACAGGTGGAACAGTACCTGTCAGGATTTGTGCTGGGGGACTTGTCAGAAAGAACAGCATTGAAAAATAAGAAAACCATGGAAAATGGTCTCTTAACTACATTAAAGACTTGTGAAACTTCTGTCATTGTGCAAAAAAACCCTGTAATTTTTACACAGTGGAGCTGTCCTCCCTGACTCAGACTGGGAAAAAGACCTATTCAATGTTACATTTTAATCATATACAACACAAAGACTTTTGCTGTGCTGTTTAAAATCCAGCTTTCTTTCAGGCTGTGTTCTGCCGGGATGTTTTCATCCAAAACGGACTGCTGAGGCTGACAGGAACAGTCTGAAAAAGCAGCTCTAACCTTCCTTCCTGACACTTCAATAGTGACACCCACTCTGGGAAACTAGGGCATAAATGCATTAACACTTGTCACCGGGAAGAAAAATCCTCTCCATGATTTGGACCAGAAGAGAGTGATTCCTAGATTCATGATACAAATTGGTTCATTATTTATTTCAATCAAAGTCTGTAGGTGCTGCTACAATGAAAAATTAAAGTGCACTTTACAGAATACATGTGAGCTGAGACCCTGCCAAACCCAAAGCCTTCCTGACCTACAAAACGAAGGAGAGCTTTGATGCTTGCTCCACTCTTTGAGAAGCCTCAGACAAACAGGCTTTGTCCAGAATTTTGACAGAGGTAGGACCTCCTGAAACAGATGCCAGACCCACTGTGTTCACTGCTGCCTTCCAGGGAAAACATCCTGCTTTTGCCTCCTGGTATTACAGATCTGTATGAGAGCAGCCCAGCTGCTTGGTCTTCTGTAAATACTTTGGAGTTCACTAGGTGTCCTCTTACCCGTGCCACCATCCTGTTGCATGTTGTCTGTAAGTTTTGCAATGCTCTCATCTTCCCAGATGGGTAAAAGACAGCTTGTTTCCTGCTGGAGCGGGGATTTTCCGCTCCTCCAGCTGTATGCAAATACAACACTTGTATAAATCAGTAGCTGTGATCTGACTGAAGAAACACACTCCTGCTTCTCTCTCTGCTTACAGGGCAAAAGCAGTTGCCCAGTAGTGTGGGGAAAGTCTAGATTTGATACTGAGCTGTGTATTTTACTGGATGTGCTGGTCTTAGTATCATAGAATGGCCAGGATTGGAAGGAACCTTAAAGGTCATGGAATTCCAGCCTGCCTGCTGTGGGCAGGGACATCTTTCGATAGATCAGGCTGTTCCCAGCTCCATCCAGCCTGGCTTTGAACACAGCTTCTCTGGGCAAACTGTTCTAGTGCCTTGCCAACCTCACAGAAAAAATTTTTTCCCAATACCTAATCTAAATCTGCTCTCTTTCAGTTTGAAGCCATTCCTCCTTGTCCTGTCACTACAGGCTTTTGTAAAAAGTCTCTCTCCATCTTTCTTGCAGGCTCTCTTCAGGTACTGGACGGCCATGATTAGGTCCCACCTCAAAGCCTTCTCTTTCCCAGGCTGAACAATCCCAACTCTCTCAGGCATGCTCCAGTCCTCTGATCATCTTGGTGGCCTCCTCTGGACTGGCTCCAGCAGGTCCCTGTCCTTCCTGTGCAGGGCCCCCAGAGCTGGGTGCAGTGCTCCAGGTGGGTCTCACCAGAGCGGAGCAGAGGGGCAGAATCCCCTCCCTGCCCTGCTGCCCACGGGGCTCTGGGTGCAGCCCAGGACACGTTTGGCTCTCTGGGCTGTGAGTGCCATGGCCGGGGCATGTCCAGCCTCTCACCCACCAGCACCCCCAAGTCCTTCTGGGCAGGGCTGCTCCATCTGTTCATGCCCAGCCCGTGCTGATACCAGGGATTGCCCTGACCCAGGTGCAGCACCAGCACTTGGTCTTGTTAAACCTCATGATGTCCCCGTGGGCCCACTCCTCCAGCTGGTCCAGGTCCCTCTGGGTGGCAACCTGTCCTTTAGGTGTGTCAAACCACCTCAGCTTGGTGTCACCTGCAAACATGCTGAGGGTGCATTTAATCCCTTCGTCTGTGTCATTAATAAAGATATTAAATCACACTGGTCCCAGTACAGACCCCTGAAGGATTCCACTTGTCACTGATGTCCATCAGGACGCTCAGCCACTGACCACTACTCTCTGGATGCAACCGTCTAACCAGTTACTTATCCATCTAACAGTCCACTTATCAAATCCATCTCTCCAGTTTAAAGAGAATGATGTTGTGGGGAGTCATGTCAAAGACTTTACAAAAGTCCAGATAAATGACATCTGTAGCCGTTTCCTTGTCCACTGATGTGGTCATTCCATCACAGAAGGTCACTGGGTGGGTGAGGCAGGACTTACCCTTGGTGAAGCTGTGCTGGTTGTCCCAAATCATCTCCTTGTCCTTCAAGTGCCTTAGCACAGTCTCTAGGAGAATCTGTTCCATGATCTTCCCAGGCACGGAGGTGAGGCTGACAGGTAATTCCCAGGGTCCTCTTTTCTACCCTTTTTGAAGATGAATACAATGTTTCCTGTTTTCCAGTCACCTGGGATTTCACCTGACTGCCATGACTTTTCAAATATCATGGAGAGTGTCTTGCAAACTACATCAGTCAATTCTCTCAGGACTCTGGGATGCATCTCACTGAGTCCTATGGACTTACATATATGGTGGTACATTATTTACATTACTTATTCAGGTCATGGACCTGATCTCTACTTAGAGTGGGAGGAACTTTTGTCCCTTACAGTCTCATCCTGCTGTCCATCCACTTAAGGGCTGTGGGAAGAGAGGTTGCCAGTGAAAACTGATGACTGAGATCTGTTTGGGTATTTATTTCTCAATATAGAGATCAGAAAGAGACTTAGAATCCATGGGTTTTGAGAAAGCTTCTGTCCAAAGTCTGTAGTGAAACACAAATCCCAACGGCTTTGCTTACTTAATGCCACCCTAACACTCTGATGCACACGGTGCAGCTCCTTTGTGTCCCCTGTGCTGGGGAGGAGGGTGGATGGGACCCCTGGCAGCCACCTCTGCTCATTGCAGTGCCTGGCTGTCAGCCCATCAGCTTTAATCAGGGCCGGCAGGAGCTTCAATGGCAACTGACCTCATGTTAGAGACTGAAGTCTCTGTCTCATCTGAGCTCAGTTCCCTTCATGAAGGATTTCAGGTGACAAGTGGGACAGGTATTAAACTTTAACCAGCTGTTCATCTTTAAAATATTAATTCTGTTCTTATGCTCTTACCTGTTTTCCCAGTGTGCCTGGGTTTGAAGGACTTTCACAAGTGATGACGACCTATCTTGTGGTCATCCCAGACTGGAAACTGCCAGTTTCCAGTTTTCACACCCTCCTCACAGGTGTTTCTGCTGGGAACATGCTCACCATGTTTATGTGGGAATACAGATATGCTGAATTCAGGCCAGCTTTCAGTTTTCCTCCCAGGCTCTCAGCAGCATAATTTATATTCCCCTTCTCTTAATCATCTTCCCCACCCTTTATTCTTCTGTACCACAGAGGAACTTTCCTCCATATGGGTTTTTTGATCCTCGACTTCTTGGGGTGAGGAGCTGAGCAGAGAAATGTCTTCATTGCTGTGATGGGGCTTGGGCTGCGAGATGACATGTGGCACGTCCTATTCCAGCAGGAATCCCTCTCCCCCCTCTTAGGGAGTAAAAGACATCCTCCTCTTTATCTTCTGAATAAAGCTACAAGCATTTCTGTATCAGAAATCTGTCCCATAGCTCAGCTGGAAATAAATAAATGCAGCAAACAAATGGGTGGCACCATTCCAAAACGCACAGTTATTCCGGCTGGTGCACGGTGGCTGCTGAGAGGTGCGGGGCTCTGGGGAGCGGGGTGTGATGGGCTCAGCTTGGCCTGCAGCCTTGTCTTTCAGGCCACGTCCACGTGCTCATCAAAAGAGTTAAACCTCTGTGCAGTGAGTAGTCTGAAGTGTGGTGAATCACAGCTCCTGGATGTGTAGGGTGGAAGGGACCTGCTGGGTCACCTGTGCTTTACTTTCAGGAGGATCCTTCCTAATTAAAGCATGACTTGTGGTTGCAAGATGTCTTATTTGCGTGGTTGAATAAATTGCTGTCCTCTCTGTTAGACGTGAAAGTCTATTTACTAATGTGCCTGTAAATGTCTCAGCTGTGAGGTTGTTATTTACTGCACTATTGTAATGCAAATGTTTGTGGTTATGTTTGCATTGATCACATAGACAGTGCACACAAATTTTATTTCTTGTGGTATTTAGGCTTGTCTTTTTTTTCCCTTCATGCTGTATCTGTTCTGTTAGACACTATATAATAGAAATTGCTTGAAGTGTAATTGCCTGTCACTCAAGTGCCATTTTACAATATAGAGCTGTATCAATTAAAAGATTCTTCCTCCTCCAATTAATTTTGATTCTTGGGGGTAGATAGCATTGTTTGTCTGCAGAACATGCCACTAAATCATTTGGTACTTTGTACATTTATTTACTTTTAAATGTATTCTATGTGAAGGGTAATGACCTGTAGTTACAGCTGCAGAATAGAACATTCACTGTCAGTCTTCTGGCTGGCTGTGGTGCTCCCAGCATGGATGCAGCCTGAGTGCTCCAGTCTGATAGATGTGAAATCACTGGCTGTACACAGCCAGTCAGGGGGCAGCTGCCCTCTTTACATGTTCATTTTGGGTCGGGAGGTAGGGAAAGGTTTAGGCGTCACAGTTGCAAGTTTCCTAATGCACTATTTTTTCAAGTTTGTCAGTCTAAAGACCAGTATGTCCTACATGACTCTTTTGTGGATATGGGCAAGCATCAAAAATGGTAGCTCAGCTTGAAAAACATGGGGAAACTGTTTAGAATTGGTATTTCTTGTTTGGAGTGGTCCTCTAATGGAATCACTTTTCAGTACATACAGAGACTGGAAAAATGAAACCTGTGAGTAGGAAGCCTTAACTGGAGACAGCCTGCTTTGAGATTAAAAATTTTATCTGTAACCTTTTAATACGTCCCGTAGATGGGCTGATAGCTCAGAGGTAATCTCTCTGATGGGAGGCAGGAAGTCCTGCTGTTTGGAAGGTATGATATGACATCTTTCAGTGTCTGTCTTCAGTGTTCATTGGGGATAGTCCTACCTTGAGGTAAGAGATGGCCTTAAATTTGATGGATCTTGGATTAGGTGCCAAGTGATTTAGGTATCTAAGCTATAATGAGTAAGACTATTAATCTGTGTCATGTAAGTACACAAGGAAATATATTTTGAACCTTGTGTGCTATTAGATAGTCAAGACAGTGGACATTACATTAGCTACTGGCAATGGTACTGCCATGGGCTCATACTCGTAGAGATCTCTGGATCCATTCATTGTTTTTTGTTGTGGGTGGGAGGGGGGTGGCTGTTCCAAGAACTACTGTAAGCTGCTAAAACTGATTACATTTGTTTTTATTATTTTTAATGAACTATTATTCTGTTAAAACTGAACTTGAGCTTTTCTATGGAAGGCCTAATACTTGCCTTAAAATCACCTGGTTTCTTTTTGGTCTGTAATTGCCTGGAGTTCACCTGGCTTCGCTGACTGCCGAAAATTGGTATTTGTTGGTATTTCAAGGCCATTGTGTGGGCTTTGAGTGTCAATGTGTGTGTAGGTTGTGTTAAGAGTCAACATCCCTTCTTTGGGGGGAAAACAAAAGATCCATTGGGGCCTGTTTCTACTAAAGCCAGAGCAAATCTGGAACAAAACCCCATGTCTTTTACAGGCATCTTTTTCTTTCAGCTCCCACTTCCATTTATTTCATGATCCTGTCGGCACTGCAGGGACAGTTTGCTCTTCCTCTACTGCACTTGGAAACTTTCTGTGTGCTGGAAGGTGCCTTTGGCAGTTTGCATTGAGCAGCAAACTGTGATTTCAGTTTAAATGAACACTGCTTCCTTTAAATAAGAACTTGTTTAAATAAAGTCAGGTTAAAAACCAACTAAGAGTCTTTATGGAAGAGCTTCCAGTTTAAATATATCCTGGCAAGGACATGCACAAGCTTGCCAGCATTTCAGAGAGGTGACCCTTTACAGTGGCATCCCTGTCTCCTTGTCGAAGGTGCTCAGGAAAGAGCAGGTTCTCAGTTTCCCTTAAATATGGCCAAATTTTGAAGGGATAGTGAGAAAAGTGGCCTATCTTGTGTTGATTAAAAGTGAATGCAGATTTTTTTGGACACCTCCTTGTTTCAGTGAAGAGCGCGTAGGAATAGTCATATCTGGTGTGTTGGGAAAGACTCACAGAGACATTCAGGACAATAAGCAACTGCTTATTCCAGGTGCTGGCATGCTTTCTTCTGGCTACCTGGTGGGTCAGGTATAAGCTGCTGCTCAGTCCAGGCCACTGTCTGAAGTGGTGTCCCAGAGGAGTTGTGTGTCCACGGGTGACAAGCCTGGAATAGTAAACCCTCTCCCTGTGCTAGCAGTGCTCTTGCTACTTACTGCTCTGCATTGCAGGAGCCCAAACTGATATCCAAAATACGAGTTCCACCTGCCTCTTAGTTTTCCTGATCACTTTGGTATTTGTAATCCTCCCTTTACGCTCCTGTTGCTATAAAGAAAGGCAAAGCAGGCAGGAGACCCTGATTATGTGCTTGAGAAGCAATTAAATGGTGTTGGAAATGCTGCCAAAACATGAAAAGCAAAGGGAAAGGACAAATCTGGGAAAAAAATTATTTTCTGTTTCTTGCATTGTGTGTATTATTAATAGATGGAAAATTATTTCAGACAAAGCTGTGAATTTTGTTAGCCCTTCTAAAAACACTCTTAATTTTTTTTAAAGCTTCCCTATGAGTATTACAGCCAACCTCATTTCAAGCTAGATGTATTCATCTCAGTTAAATGCAATGGACAGAATCTACAAAACCCAACTGCTTAACATTATAAGCAGCTTGCATAAACATGAATTATTAAGGTCACAAAAGCTCCTAGAAACCAGCCGAAATGAGTGCACTGTTGCATTTCTTTTTTCAAAACATGCATTAATTAATAAGGGGCTTAGCGCCCAGACTGTTCCCCCCCTCCCCGCCTCTATCAGATTTTGCTTTCATCAAGTGGAGGGGAAAGTGTCACTTCTCTCTCTTCCTCCTCCCTTTTGTTTGGCTGGAGCACAGGAAGGTGCCAGACTTCATCCTTGACAAGCCAATCATTCACAGCTGTGGTACCCTAAAATGCTCAGGCGGGTTATGTTGGGGCTGTTACAACAGCAGCACGCCCTCCAGAATGGCCAGGGGTTTCATTTCATGCCTTCTTGGACTGCCAGAAGAGGAGTGGGAGTCTGAAGACAGGCTGCCAGGAGCTAGAGAGTAGTGACATCCACATGTTTGGGCAGTGCAGAAGCGGCAGGGTGCTCACAGGAGAAATGTGAAAGAGAAGAAGACAATGAGGGGACAGCCTGGTTTGTGTAGGTGTGGGCATTGTGTCGTGTGCTGGTCCCCTCCTCCTGGTGTGGCCATAGGCAGCACGTGGTGGCCATGGAGGCATCGGACCTGTAGGATCATTTGATGGGAGCTCCTCTCCAGCCCTTTCCAGCACAGGAAGTAATTTCAGCAGCTTGAGTGAGCAAAGGGCTGCTGTGACTGAGGGGCCAAGCCCTCCTTGTGTGCAGAGTCAAAGCACATGTCAAGTTCAGCACTGGAAGATACTTGCAGCAAGGAGCTGAAGAAGAAAAAAAAGGAGGGATAGAGTGGTGTTAATTTTTAAAATTAATTAATTCAGTTGTGGTGCTGGCTGTAGAGGAGGCAAGTCAGATTAACTGTGTGGAGGGAAGAGGTTGCAGTGACCGAGTGGGAGTTGAAGAGAACTTCAGTGGTGGGTGCTGGTGGTGGTGAGGGAAAGCTGAATCTCATGGAGCTTACGCAGGAAGAAGCAGCTCAGACAGGAGAACTTACTTATGGGACTCTGTGTTTAGGAGAGGGGATGTCTTCAGAGACGGTCCTAAAATGTCAAAAATACTACAAGCAAATATTTGCAAGTGAACTTGTCTATAAGGTGGTTGAGCGTTGGTGTCCTGGAGATAGCAAATGGCTTGAGACTTTCTGACCTGGTTTGTGCTGTAGGTAAACCCTCTAAGGCAGACACCTCTCTGTGCTTGTCACGGGTCACTGTGGAGCAGGTGGGGACAAAGGCTGATGGTTGGCATCTCTGCTGTCTGTGGTCCTGGCAGCTGCAGAAGAAAGACAGGTAGGCAGGCTTTGGATTATTGAACCCCAGAAAAACAAAATCTTTACTTTTGGCCTTGCTGTGACTCCATTTTGCTTGGTGCCCTAATGAAATACAGCACAAATGGCAAGACATCTCATGTGGTCTTCTAAAAATCTTCCTGAGTGCTACAACTGTGCTTTATCTGCAGGGAATACAATTTCTGCAGCCACTAGAGAAGCAGTTCAAGGAGACACAAATGTTAAAGCCATTGTTCAAATGCTTCTGCTCTGGGGTGGGTACCTAGTTTTAACTTCCCAAACACTAGAAAGGTTCTTCGGGATGAGTTTGGAGGGAGGACCTGCCTCCATCATGCTGCAAGATGGGACACAAAGGCCACGGTGCAAACATTCACCCCAGAGAATAATGTTTATCGGGCCTGCCTTGTTAAAAATCAAGAAAAATGTTTGTGCCATGCTTCATTCCAGCATGGTTTTTGAAAATTAGCCTCATCAGAGGCTGCTTTTGATATATAATAAAAAACTCTAAGCAACAAAGGGGCTTTAAAAGAAGCAAAGACTTGACATATTTGTTAATACTCAGGGTAGCAATGCATTAATTTTAAGGCATGCTTTTTTTCTTTTTTTAAACAAAATGGGGACACTAATTAAAATTAATACATTTATAAATCTTTCCACATCCAATTTTAAAGCGTAAATAAGACCTTTGCCTTGTCTGTCCCTTTTCTCATCCTAAGACAATATAGACCATGTAACTTTAACTCTTTAAGGTAATGAGCAGATAAAACTATCTTAAATTATTAGCTAAAAGATATGAAAATTGGTGGCACAGTAGAGATAGCTTTTAAAGTGCGGGAGAGATGGCAGTGGAAGTGTTGGGAATGCCTCAAAATGGGTTTTAATGCTTGCCTTTGGGATCTGCAAACCTGAGCAGTTTCTTGCCCTGGCTGCCTCCCTGTCCTCCATTCCCACCCCTTTCACAAAAATGAGCTGTCTGTTGGCTGCCTTCCTTGATATGCATTTTTCAGTGTGATAATTTGCATTATAAAATACACAGGGATAAATTTACTCCACTTTTGCTCTCAAAGTCCAACAGGATTTGAATGGGTGAGGTTGGAAAAAGAGAAGTGGTGGACCAATCCACAAATGTGCCATATTTGATTAATTTATGTGATTTAAAAAAAAATGAAAGAAAAGCAAGAAAATGGGGAACTTATGGCAAAGAAACTCTTTGAAGTTTTAGTTCTGTGACATGTGAGACTGCAGCATTGCCAATGCTGAAGGTGTTTTTCTGTGCCTTGTTTAGAAAGGAAGCTAAGCGCGACCTTGGGCCTGTGATTGTTGTTAGCTCCTTAATGTATGTTAATTAGTAAAGACTGTGAGAAAAGTAGTACAGCTGCTAAGGGAACTATACATTCTAATTTTTTAATGTGTTCCAGATATTATCAATTGTGCCTACAGATCTTTGGTGCAGTTGTGGCTGTGTGGAGGTTGCATGTGTCTGTGTACCACAGTAAGGCACTTGCATATAGAGTGCTGGCAAAACTGCTACCCTCTCCCACCCAAAAAAATCCCAAATAACCAAAAACCTCCTATAGGTGATATTTTAAACTTTATCATGAGCTGTGTGTCTCTGCTTTGTCTCAGGCCATGCCAAAGTGAAGAGATAGCACGGAGCAGGTCTGTTGTATGTGAGGATGCTCCCCTCTGCTTTCATATGCAGATTTTTAATAAAACAAGTATGCATCTCTGCTTCTTGTCATTCCTATCTCTGGGTAGTTTTATGTCCCTTGCTATCTTCTATCAGTTTTCTGCTCTTTGGTTTTGATGTCTGTTCTTTATAAATCTTCCAGCCTGAAATCTGCCCAGAACTGCCCCCACCCCTCCTTGGCAGGACTAAAGCTCAGCAGCTGCAGACAAAGTGAAGGTAAGAGGAGAAAAATTGCAAATCCTCAGAGAAAAATGTGCAAACGAAAGTTATGCTGCCTTAAGAAGGGGCAGCTTGCTATGGCTCTCCTATAGATACAAGTGGGCAAGGAGTAGCTGCTTGGTGGATTAGCAGATGGAGAGTTTAGATAATTTCCAGCAGTGTTTGCACTCTAAATATTTATCCATGGTGCACAGGAGCATTGTTCCACCTTTCCCAGAGAAGTTGTGCCCAGGTAGGAGGTTTGAGCCCCCCTTCCTCCCTAGGGTAATGGAACTTAGACTCGTGATAGCAAGTTTGTGGCTCTTAAACAAAGTTGCTGAGACCTGCTGTTTTAAGCTGTGCTACTGGTAATCAGTCTCCTTTTGTGAAAGCATAAAGAGACAGATGTTGCAATTGCAGGAGTTAAGGCTCCACTGGGTGTTTGCTCGAGGTGTTCTTTTCTCCGTGGGTGCTGCCATGGGAGGTGGGGGAGTTCAGGAGGACACGGCTGGACACTCACCGTCCTCATCACCAGAAAATGGGAGGATTTCTCCTTGCAGGAAGCAGCTTCTGCATGGGGCCATGGTGGGCTTTTTGTCCTGTATGCTCAGTTTTCTGTTTTAAATTGCTGTGCAAAATGACTTCTTTGCTTCCAGCTACAGATTCAGAACTGCAAACCACCCACTGTACAGCTGCTAATGCACAGATTATCTCCACAGCCAACAGCTTTAAGTAATCAAACAGAGATAATTTTGCCTCTGTGACCCAACAAATAAACACCAGAATCAGGAAAAATCCTTTCACCCACACAATCCTACCCAGGCTTTCAAGGACAGAATGAAGAGTTTCAGCAGAGCCCGCAGCAGTGTCAAGGTCGCCAGGTTTGTCCCATCCTGGATCGATGGTGAGCTGGCTGCGCAGTGGTGTGGGGTTCTCTCAGGAGCTCACGATGCTCTGTAACCTGATGAGGCCATCTCTTGCTGCTGCTGCAAAAGACGTTAAATGAGTGGAGCATACACTGAAAGTTGTGTTTGCAGTCCTGCTTTCACAGGAAAAATTGTGGTTTGGAATGGCTTTTGTTAATGACTTCAGCCTTTAACTTTCTGTTCTTTGGAAGAACACACATTTCACACAGCTATCAGGGGTTTAGCACCATTAAGAAAACACAACTGTTACATACTGTAACATTGCATCTGTGGCTTCTTTCTCACTGACCCATCGCCACCAATGCTGAGAAAGAGAAGAATTGTAGCCCAGAAGTCATATCAGAAAACGTTTTTTGCACTTTAAAAGTCTGTTTCTTTTTGCTTTTATTTCTCAGATCAGCTAATTGGGACCATTTTCTTAGAAATTAAGTCTCAGGGGTTTTTTGTGTTAGTAAATTCTAGTTGCTTTGAGCTTCTCTCATTTTCCGTGCCCTTTCCCCCTTTGTTCTAGTCAGCTCATTTCCTTATTCCTACTATTAAGAGTACTTAGCATGTTGTCTTTGGGAAACAGCACTCATTTCTTCATGGAAAGAAGCTGCTTAATGTTTCATGTGTTGCAGTGAATAATTAAATAAAGAAAAATATATAAGCCCACAAAACTAGTTGGCAGCTGAAAGGAAGAAAGCATTTGCAGTCTGCTGGGGAAAAGTGACACTCCTGGCCTGGTGTCTTGAAGCACAAGGGTAAGATTTAAATGTGAATAGGTCTGGCATGACATTAAAAAAACCTGGATTTTTCAACTTTCCATGCATTTGTAATATTAATCTTTAATTGTCATATTCTTGAGCTACTGACTGTGAGATCAGACCTGGTATTGGTGGGGCTAAGGAAAACCAGGCTGGTTAAGTGGAATGAAATGTCAGCAAGGACCACGACCTTGTGAACTGTCAGGGATGGAAAGGCTGTCAGCGCCCAGGCAGGCAGGCAGGGAGCCTGGCAGCCTGATAGTGTGTGGCATGAGCAGTCTCCACATAAATAAGGGGTTTTATTGCCCTTCATAGTCCTTTTCACCCTTTCTGGGCTCTACAGTCATTGCCTCTTTTCTGTAGATTTTATAATGCATCTTGAAACACAGCTGCTGGGCTCTGCAAAAGTGGGGTGAAAGACTGGGCAGATGGGACTTCTGTGCTGGGAGTTGGGAGAAGGCTGACTGCTCCCAAATGATCTAAATGAACCATGGAATTTTTTTTATTTTCAAATGAAACCAGAACTGAGCTGTAATTTTGCAGTGACCTTTGCAGTTTTACAAAATGAGATCAGACACTTGCCATCCTCATGGCAGAGGGAGCCTTGTTCTAACAGTAATTCAGGGCCCAGTTACCAATGGGGATCTGGGCTGAGTGTCTTTTTCTTTACCTCCTCCCATCTAGTTTTTCCTCTCACTGCATATATAATCTCAAATGGATAACATGCTTTAGTAGAATTTGCTGAGACCAGAGACAGATAGAGAGTTGTGTGGAGCAGGAACTGCCTGTGCTATTGCACATCCCTTTGAATTTGGTTAGTGTTGGTCTCATCAGCTCAGGTAGGAGCCTTTGTGTTCTTTTACTAGCCCTGTGTGCTGAGATTTGGAGGCTGGATCACATAATTTGTATCTGCATCATTCAATTGCCTTTCGCATTTTGTTTTCTGTATGTGATCTGCAGCTCTGGCTGTCGTGGGGACACAGTGAGCAGGACTGCAGGGATGATGTGGATCTGGTGTGCTTGATACTCACCAGAGTGACTGCTCAACAGCCAGAGAATATCTCGCAGCCCTCCAGCCTTCACGTGCTCTGCTGCTCTGCCAGTGTGACTGGTCTGACCTCTGCTCAGAGTGAGAGATTGGGTCCAACTCAACTTGTAGCAGAGTGGGGAGAGGCCTAGGGAGCTGTTGCAGCAACCCAGAGAGTATCCAGAATGAGGAGAAAGGGGACTTTTCATTTCCAAAAAGGCTGTTAGAAATTCTTGTCGAGGGTTGGGCTGTACCAGTGCTGTTAACTCTTCTGCTGGCTTATCTATGTACTGCTGAAGTTGTGACCCTTTAGATCATGTCCATCAATTCTTCTCTTTAAATTGACAAATTCTGCACTGAATGGCTCATACTTGGTAAGATAGATACAGTAAAGATGAGATAGGCTTTGAGAAGAAGTGGTTTTTAATTATAATCTCTCGCACCTCATCTTTGGTAGCTCACCAGCTTGTGATGGGCTGTATGGCAGAAGGGATAGTGCCATTTTAAATGTGCTGCTTATTTCACTGGCTTAGACCTTTCCTGTAGACTTCATTCAGCAAGGTAAGTAACCACACATCTACTTTGAATTGCATGAATACTACTGCTGAAATTAGTGACACTCTTCCTGAAGTTCATTTAGGATGCATGGTTGCAGCTGACCCAATTCCTGCTGAAATAAGTGGAAGAATTTCCCAGGTCAGGTCTTAAATCCGTTTAACCCTTTGAGTGCCTGCACTGGTGTCTGCTTACCACAGTGTCATGGCTTGGGAGTGGTACAAGTGCTGGCATGCATTGTATTGACCCGAATTTTTTCCATAAGGTGCGCCAAAAGAGGAGCTCTCCTGAGCCCCAAACACTCTGCAGTTCATCTTCTGATGCTGCTCTGTGTCTTCCTCCCCTGCCTTGACCACTCTTGATTTTATTCAGCAGAATCTGCATTTTCCTTGTGCATGAGTAACAAGAGGAGTCACTGCTCTCGAGAGTCAGTAGGAGGGCGACGGCAGCCAGACCTGGAAATCCAGTAACCCTGGTACCACTGACCTGAGGATTAAACCTTGCTCACTGAAACGTGAGCCCAGGCTGCCAAATTGGCCGTGATAAGCCTTAAAGAACTAGGAAAAAAACAGCCTGCATCTATTTTCTTTGCAGTAACTTTTTAGCTGGAGGCTCATAACTGGCTGCAGCAGTGTGAATAGAGAGCCCCCACAAGAGACCTGGCAGTACTCAGCTGTGCTCCAGGATCCCGTTCTTGGGGTTTTGTTTGTTTGTCATCTGGATTAAGGGGATTAAAGACTTAACCTTTGTACAGCCTTTCAAATAATAACTTGTTTGTGCTCGTACTGCATATCAGGGAAGGATTCCCCCCTCCGCCTCCTGATTTCATGATACGAGTGAAGATCTGAGAGTGGTCAGGCTCATGTAAAATTGTGTCTTGTGCTTTAAACCCGCACAAATTCAGCTCAGTGCTCTGTTCTCCATTTTGTGGTGTTGCTGGGACCAGGGCAGGGTACCTGCTTCAGACCCCTATCCCAGGAAGTGGGAGCTGTCATGTTAGTGGGGGGGGTCACAGTCTGAGCTGCCAGATCCTCATCCAGCTGCTGCGCCTCTGGGCTGTGTTTTTTGTAATCAGAAGTAAAATTCATGCTGCCAGATGGGACCCTGCTGCATGTCAGTCTGTCGCTGGCTGGCTGTGGCCATTCCTTACCTCCTGCTCCGGAGCGGCTTTTAAAAACAGGTTTCAAAAGCGTGTAGTTTGCACTGTAGCCCTTTGAGTGAGTGGCAGTGGCTTTTTTGAGATTCTTTTGGGATTTTTTGGGGGGAGACTATTCCAACAGTGACTAAAATTTTCAAAAGCATCCAAGTGATTTGACAAATTTATTGGTATGTGCAAAAACAAAACTAAGGAAGACTTGAGAGCTGTCTTTAGCTTGAACTTTTTTCTTCTGCTCCCTGTGCCTATTCCACGTGTGATTAAGGGAAGACCCAAGGCCACCTTTGGGACCAGCTGGTCCCACCTGCAGGTATAGCATCTACAGGCATGGCCAAGACTTGATTTCCTCAATATGGTGCAGCACCTGCATGGTCTGAGGGATGCCCAAGAGACAGTCAGGCAGACATAGAGATGTGGGTGGCCCTGGCTTTAAGATCTTGTTCTTGGAGCTGCTTCCCTGCAAATAGCACTGAACGAAGATACACTGTATGTGGGGGTGGGAGTTTTGGGGATTGGTTTTGTTGGGGATGAGAGGTCGTGGGGATGGGAGTCCTTGGGTTGAAGTGTGTGAGGAAGAGGCTTTCCTGTGGCAGTTTGCTCCCTGGCAAGGAGGATGACCTGCCTGGTTGCCTCATGGGTAAAAGCAGTTCAGTCTTGTGAGCGCTGTTTCTGGAGATACGGCAATTCCATAGGATTCCAGTAGATGCAACTGTCAGCATGGCACTCTGCAGACACTTGGTGGAAAAAAAAATTCATCATTTTGGCTCTTCCTGTTCACAATGGACTGGATGTAACAAGGATGATACAACTTTGTCATCTGGATCGGGTAACAGCTTTACCATCTGGAGTGTCATCACATTCGGTAACTGTTGCGCCCTCCAACAAACTACAGCTCTTTTCTAGATGGCACAGTCAATGTAAATAGTAATTTAAAAGCTACAATACGTAGGAAAGCCATGGATCTACAAGTCTGTATCCAAGAGTCTGCACTGTCCAGCCATGGTCAGGACGTGAGTGACCACTACTTTCTCACCAAAGACAGCACATACTGTGTCAGCCTCTAACAAAGATTGTTACCATCAAGGACTCTACTCCAGGGAAATGGTTTTTTAAAAAACTGCCTGAATATTGCCTAAAAATGTACTTTAAAGAGAATCCTTAATCAAAGTGATGTAACAACAAGAGTATTTACTTTTCTACTTGACCCTGGAACAGATAAGTCACAGAGAGTTAACCATTTTCTGCATTTTAGAGGGAATTTTATCTTGCTAGAAATTTGCCCTACCCTACTTAAATTTAGAAGATGTGAGTCCCCTTGTGTCTTCTGCACAGCAAAGGGAATACAGACTGAGCTTGAGCAATGTATGTTAAATTTGCCAGCAGTTCTCCACTGCAATAAATACCTCTTGCAACATAACACTGAAATCTGTGGATTGCAAGCCTGTGCTTTCTGGAGTATAAAATACTTCATCCACTCCACCAAATGCCCATAAGGAAATTGTAAGTGAAATCAAACCACAATATATGAGAATGAACTTGCACAGACAGTTGATTTAGGATACAAGCACCTCATTCTGGCTCTTGACTGTACAATTTTCAGAAGCAATTCACAGCAAGCACGTAATAGTCAAGCAAGTTGGGTTGGACATTAAGCTATGTGGTGGGTAACATGAAGAAATAGATGGAAATGTGGTTACAAATTCGAAACTTTATCTTTGGAAACTCTGTGTAGCATTTCTGAGAGCTACACTTGACCTACAGCTGCTGGGTAGAGGCAGTAAAAGTGACGTAAAGGCAGTGAAAATGAATTAATTTGAAAAGTCTAAGTGAATATTAATAGGACCTGCTATATTCAACAATTTGCAGGCATGTCTGGCATTTATAGATGAACCGTGCTGTTTGTTACATATTACATTAAAGAAGAATCCTGAACCAACATATCAAAATGTCAAACTAACACAGCATTTTTCTTTGATCTCCTTTTTTGTTAAAATGAATTATTGATAGCCTTTTCCGTGGCTGACAGGAGAGATTTCTGATTTTATTTGCGTACTAGATCAAATCTCCTATTCCTTCTGTAGACAGAGGTCTTTACAACAATATCTAAATATGATATGTGCAATTGCAGAGCTCAGATTCTTTCTAGCAGGGAATGTTCTCCCCACCCATCCCGTGCTGCTGTGATTTCTTAAGCTGATATTTTCATTGGACGTCTTTAAGCAAATACATAGCCCACCCTGGAGCCAGCGGTCAGGTCGTGGGTGTGATGGCTTTGTGTGAGCCCAGAGACCACAGCGGTGGGTGTGCAGCTCCACAGAGGGATCTGAAGGTGGTTTCCCAGGATCTGTGGAGAAAAACCTGTTTGTCTTTTCAGTGACGTGGCTTGGAGAAGGTGTTTTCCAGAGTGAGGTTAGATTTATGCTAGGTTTCAGGGAGATGGGGTGTATGGTTTGGGAGGTTTTGGTGGTATGGGGGGATAATGACATCTCTATTATCCACAGTCATCTGGTTTGGACATCAGCAAAGCCTTGGTCACTGCAAGAGCTCTCAGCAGCTCTGAGTTCCATGGTTTGCAAAACTCTCTTTCTTTTCAAATGTTACCCCAATTATAGTTCCAGCAGTGATGTGTTTCTTAAGGATCCACCTCACTCCTGGAACTTGGCAGTCCCCAAACTCATTTGCTGTGCTTCACCTACAGATGCAGAAGTGGTTTTGGCTTGCTTTATGTTAAGGTCAGAAGTCTCTGTCAGAGAAACAAAGCTTCCTCCTCATGGTCTCCTGTTTATCCTGTTTAGCATTTTTAATTGCATCCAAAAGATGCTGCTTGAGTTTGGCAGCTGTTGGGGCTCTTCCTCCGACATCTCTGGGTTTATTCAGGCACAAGGAAGGACGGTGCAAATCGTAGCCATAAGGCTCATGAAGAGCTTTAGATTTGCATGGATTTAAATTGTTTCACTTGGTTTAAGTCAGAATAAATTGACTGGAAATACGGGTGAGGGTGGCCCTAGGCAGGATGCTGCATGGAGGACAGAGGGACACACTTATCTACTTATACTCCCCCATCCCCAAATGTGTTTCTGTGGCCTGCATCCCATTACAGATTTGAGAAAGCATTTCCCTCCCTGCAGCTGTGGAAGGGGGGACCAGCAGCCCTTGTCTTTCTGTGCCTCCAAGGAGATGTGTAGCCTGTGAGTGCCTTTTCCTGCCTTCTGCTGTCTCTCAGCCAGCAGGTCTGCTAGCTTTCTTCATGCTTTAATCAGGTTTTTTCTCTCCATTCTGCTGACCCAGTTTAGGCTCTTTGAAGGCACGGCAGAGCTCCCCGGCGGCTGCAGCTCTGCCTTCAGGGGACATGGACGGGCAGTGGAGCTGAGCAGATGAAATGGCAGCAGCAGCACTCAGCCCAGGGGAGGAGTGTGGTTTTGGAGGTGTATGTCTCCTTGGTTTGCTCCCCTGGGCACATTTGGGTGCATGTTTTTCTCTCTTAACTGCTGCATAGGGTGTGCTGTTGTTTTGTGTTTGGTTGGTTGGTTGTTTTTTTAAAATGCTTTTTTTTTTTTTTTAAGGAGATTTCATTTCAAGGCTGCTGGAGCAGTCTGCAGTGGGGTTTCAGACACGCGTGCTCACACTTCGTGGCTTAATAGCACCTGACATAACCTGGTCACAGGCGCGAGCCAGGCAGGGATTATCCATCCCCCACCACTGCTCTGTCCCCTCTCCTGTCCCCTTTATGTAGGGCATCCTGTATCTCAGGCAACATCCCCTGCCTGAATCCTTTCAGGAGCCTGAGGGCAGCCCTTGCTGCCTTCCCTTTTTATCCTGGGGTCTCAGTTTCATGTTCAGGTGCTGAATTTGGGGCAAGTGTGGCTCTTTTCTCTGTGTGTGGGTGGGGATGCCGGCTTTGCTCCGACTGCACAGGGATGATTGCAGCTCTGCAGTAATAATTACGTGAGCCAGGCCGAGGAGTGATGGTAGGGGAGAGGATCTGTGTTGTGGGATGACTCAGGGGTGGGATGATGCAAGCCTGGGGCTTGACTTTCTCTTTGCAGGCTGCAGAAACTTCTCTCCAAAAAGCTGGCGTCTAGGTCAGGGAGTGATTTACCATGTGGCTGCCAGTATCCATTCTCTCTGCTTGGCACTGGCCCCACTTCTTACTGCAAAAGGCTCCAGAAAAAGCTTGAGACCATTTGTTTTCACAGTTTTTGTTAGTATTTGGTAGTTTCCTGCCTGGCTGAAGGATCTCAGGTGGTGTTGGAGGAAACTAAGGACCTGTCCTCATGAGATGCTGTTCACAATGAATTCCCTGACTGTTTACCTTTTGGAACTTTTATTACAAATTTATTTTATTTCATCCCATGTCCCATTAACCAAGAAGAGTAATTTTGGTTTGCATCCAGATTTACTTTAACCTGGGTGAATCTACCTGTACAGACATGCTTTGGAGTGTCAAAGGGTCTTCATGTATAAAGCTGGTCTGGTGCTGTGGCAGCCTTTGACTGATCCTTGCTGACCCTTCAGCACAGGAGACACCAGCTTGTGTTTCATTTGCCGTACTTAGGACTTTTTCATGGCTGGTAAGTTCAGTCCTGTGGGCGGGAGGTCACCCAGATGGGGGCTCCTTGTAGCTGCCCTTCTGATAACACTCGTGGTCTCAGCCTTCTGCACACTGTTGTTTGATTTGTGGTCACACTGCAGGGACGGTTCATAGCCCATCCCTCCTTCTCCTAAATTCTTCTTTAGGTCCAAACACTCAACCCTGTAAGAAAGGGCACAGAAAGATGGACTTCTGGGTCTGCCTGATGGTTGCAGGTAGAAACCAGCTTGTTCCAACCTAGAGCATTTCCCATATGAGTGCTGTGCTGTTCAGGCTCTCTGTAAGGACAGTTGTGTGCAGGTTCCGCTGTGTAAGAGGTGCCATCCCTGTGTATTAAAGCAAAGTGTGCTTTTGTATCTGTTCTACAGATTATGTGTTCTTAATTTTGTAACCTCTTTTTGCCTGTCCCTTGTCTCCTCGTACATCTTCATGGGGGCTAATTTTAAACACTGGACCTCTTTCTTCTAAATTCCATTGCTGGTTTCCTCATGCGTATTTGTTACTCAGTGAATAAAACAGGAACTTTCGAAAGTTAGTGTGAGTTGTATTTGTTAAAGTGGGTAGGTAATGGCTCTGGAAGTTTTCCCACGGGGTTATTTTGGTCCTGGCCCTCAGGAGCAGAGCTGCTGGCAGGCCTGGACTGCGCCAGGGCGCCTGGTGGTTTGTGGTGCACACACAGGCTCTGCAGCAGACCCCTGGCTCCATCTTTCACTTGAGATCATGCCAGGATTTAAGCTCTGCAATGACAGAAAGTGCAAAAACCCTTCTCCACACGCATGGTAGTAATACTTTAAGTATATTTATAGAAAGGGCTGGTGTTTTTTCCTGTTGGTATTAAATTATTGTTAGAAGGACAGAAGTGTTACTACAACGCAGTTCTTCGTCTCCTCAGAGCATTTATTCTCTGCTGTCTAACAGCTCTGTGTGATACTGATGTTGTGAGGTCATTTTTGGATCATTGCTCTCCTGTGGCCTAGGCACAGGTCTTGGAAACCCCTCTGTACCACTATATTCCTCCACCTGAGGGATTATCGGTGGGGTTTGTGTGTTTGTCAGACACGGGTTTGACAGTTGTGTGGGGCTGAGGCTGAACATCAGAGGTAAGACGTGGCATTGCTTTTGGACTGATCCTGGATGGACTTGAGCAGAGCCAAGCCCTGGGACCAGGTGCTTTGCACTGCCTCCACAGCAGGAACAGGATAGTAAGAACAGCTCAACTCTTCTGCCAGTGATACAGTGCTTTATTTTTTAATAACTTCTCCAAGCATCAGCTGTTTATATTTTTTTCCCCCTTGTGCAATAGCTGACTTCTTAAAAGCAGCTAGATTTAAAAGGTTAGATTTCTCGCAGGCTGTGTTTTCTGTGGTTTTATTAATTTAATCAGTATACAGGTGTATATATGTGTGGTCATCTGACCAAAAATAATTGCTTTTGCTCCTGCATTCAGGGCATAAAAACCAGCAGTTTTTATTTGGGCAGTTCAGGTCGCCTTCACCCTGATGTCTAGAAAAATCTAATCAACTGCTCCTTCAAAAAGACACCTTTCTTTTCAACCAGCTCAGACATGCACTCAAATATATAATACAGGCAGCAGAACTGAGCTGAAGTTAATGCAGTCTGTAGTTCCCACAGTGACAAAATATCTGGAAAACTTAGTAGCAGGTTGCCCCAAGATGGCACTCTGTGTGCATGTCACGTTAAAATATTATTATGGTTCTGGAAGACCATCTTTATGACCTAAGCACTGCATATGTCTCTTCCTGGGGAGGTAAGGTGTAAGCCAGAGGTGACAGGCATGCAGCAAGTATTGTCATACAGCCCTGGAGTGGTGGTCAGTGAGGGCATCAAGAGCGTTGTCAGAGGTGATGCAGGCAAAGACAGCAGGATTTCAGCAGAAAGGGAACTAGTGGTTTGTGACCAGAGCATGGCCTAATATGTTTTTATCCTTTTACATGCTTTCTTTTGTATTGATAAGGTGGTGTAATTCCAAGATATTCGTACTATTTCATGCAATTGTTTTGCTATTCCTTTATCTCCTCCTATGCAGGGTACAATCCTTTGACAGGGAAGGGAGTTGTGCCCTAAGCAAAATCTGAGTGCTGAGGAAACAGCATTTTGAAAGGGTAGGTCCAAAATTGTAAAATAACTTCCTCTTCTTTTGTTAGTGGAAAAAGAGTGTAAATATTAAAAAAAAAAAGTGACAAGATAGATGGTACCTTAATTTTAGGTTAGAGATCATAGGATCATAGATTGGCTTGGGTTGGAAGGGATCCTAAAAATCATCTCATCCCAACCCCTCTGCCATGGGCAGGGACACCTTTGCCTAGAGCAGGTTGCTCAAGGCCCCGTCCAGCCTGGCCTTGAACACTTCCAGGGATCAGGCACACACAACCTGTGTGGGCAACCTATGCCAGGGCCTTACCACACTCACTGTAGGGCTTTTCCTGAAAACCTAATTTAAACTAAATCTTCTCTTTCAGTTTGAACCCAGTTCCCCTTGTCCTGTCATTCCAGGCCGTTGTAAATAGCCCCCTTCATATTTTGTCCTGGCTCCCTTCAGGTACTGGAAGGCCACAATCAGATCACCCTGAAACCTTTTCCTTTCCAGGCTGAACAGCCCCCACTCTCTCAGCCTTTCCTTGTAGGAGAGATCCTCCATCCCTCTGATCATCTTGGTGGCCTCCTCTGGACTGGCTCCAGCAGGTCCCTGTCCTTCCTGTGCAGGGCCCCCAGAGCTGGGTGCAGTGCTCCAGGTGGGTCTCACCAGAGCGGAGCACCGGGGCAGAATCGCCTCTCTGCCCTGCTGCCCACGGGGCTCTGGGTGCAGCCCAGGACATATTAGGCTACATTTTGGAAAGTCTTAAGCCCAAGGAGGTTAGCCAAATGTATATTTTAATGAATACAAGATTGTCAAATATGTTTAACTTTGCTTGGTGTCTTAGGTAGCATGTGAGGGACTTTCTTTTTTTTCTCCTTGCAGAGCAATCTTTATGATTCTGCTTTAATGGCTTTTCTTGTCTATCTGAAAAACTGGGAAAGAAAATTATAAAATAATTAAAGTTTTCTCCTTATCCAGTTCCTCTGTAGCTGTCATTTATAATTCTTTAATGATGTACATTCTTTGAATAAACGGCATATTTCAAAATGGTTTGTAGAAGGAAAAAAGCCTGTCACACTTTCGCAATGTATTTTTTGTAATAACTTTTATCAATCTATGACTGAAAATTTGTCTCCATTTTGAAACTTTCTGTAATGGATTGAGATAAAATCTAATTCTGCACTTCACATACTCCATGGGCCAAACAAATCCTTCATTCAATTCCATTAAGATGGTTTTGCAGAGAGAGAAGTAATTTTCAGGAAGCACTTGGCCCCGAACTCCCTTCGTAGTGACTGGGAAATGAGGTATGGCACAGGCACGTGGAAGTGGGTGAAGCCTCCTTCATATGGGTGGAAGATGAAACCTTGAGTGGCAGGATGTTCTCTGGAGCACAGGGATGTTACCCAGCGGTGCTGCTGCCCTCTGAGCTCACTCAGGCACTCACCCACCGCTGCCTTCGCGTGTCACCCGGAGGATGCTGCCTGTGCTGATGCAGACCCTGATTTTGCGGCTCCGCAGCCTTGACAGCGCTTGCTAACCTGGATTTGATGTGGCATGACAAGACACCAACTTCTGCCGTGGCAGTGAGACTGTTCACGTGCAGTGCAGTCTGCCAGGGTCTCCCAGGACGTTCGCATCGTATCCGTGCGTAATGGCCCTGTGCACTTAAGTGGAGCACGCTGTCTGAGATGAAAGTTAAATTTCAGAGCAGGCTTGTTTCCTTCTCCTCCCTCTCCCTCCACCAGTGCCCCTTTCACCACCACAACAGGATGTCTTCCTGCTTCCCCGTCGCTCCCCAAAACGCACAAGCCCTCCTTCCTGCATGGTGTAACTAATCTGGTTTGCTGACTGAGATCTGCCGAGGCCTTTAAAGTGGTGCCAGCTACTATGTACTCAGTGCAGCATGGCAGCATTTCAGAGCGAAGCTAAAGATCCAAATCCAATAAGCAAGGAAATAACCATAAAGAAGAAGCCCTGGTTTCCATTCTGTCCATCAGCTCGCTGCCTGATGGGGTAGCTTTGCACTAAAAGTTGGCCATGGACCATATGTTAGAAGTATGAAGAACTCTTTTTTCCCTCTTTACACGCAAATCTATGAAGAGATGCATTTTTAAAAATCCTGTAGGAAAATCACATTATTTTCAGGGATGAGCTTTCAGGCAGTTTGGATTCCTTTTTCTCTCTGTTGGGATTAGCAAACAGCGGCAAAACTCACACTTCTCTTCCTAAATCCCCGTTGAAAATGGAAGGGAAGTTACCCAAGCTCAGGTTTTGTTCTTTTGAGATTTAACTGAAAGAGAGTTTCAGTGAGGGGGTTGTGATCCTGTAAGGTGCTGGCTTTCATGAAAATTAGCAGAACAATTTTGTGAAAAATATTTGCATTTCAAGCGAATGCAGATTAGTAAGACTTTTATGGTGAAAAAGACTTCTATGGTTTTGTGAACAAAACAGGCTTGTTTGTTTAGTTTGTGGAGAGAAGATGACTTTTCAAAAAAGCCCTAAAGCACCCCCAAAACTGCAGAACATTATGTGGGGGAACGGGATATGAGAAAAACCCAGAGTAATGGGGGAAACCATCCATAGTGCCAGAATGGGTTCTGGAAGCAGGGGGATGCTTGCTTTTGGAGAAGAGTTGAATAGGTGCTGGAAGTGTGGTGGCTCTCTAAAATGCCAGAGTGATGTTCTCTTCTGCCAGAGCATTCCAAGAGAAAACTGTTCTTATAGGGTTTCATCAGGCCAATTTTAACTTTTATTTTATTTTTATTGTACAAAACAGATAAAGAAATTCACCAGTGTAGGGAGGATTAAGAGTGGATAATCCATTTTTGTGACTCATTCTGACAAGAAAAGAGCTCGTCAGCTCCCTGTAGCCTTGCATCTGAAGACAGTTGCTGACAGATTGCACAAAATATGTCCCTGCATTTTTAGGACCCTGAGACAGCATCTTGCAAGCAGATAAAACCAAATAAAACCTGACAAACCATCTTTGTACTGGAGAGATGAGAAGAAAAATGCAGATAGTTTCTGTTAGAGGATTTGAATGTGAAGCTATGAGGATGGGCATTGAATTATAACTTAAACTCCTTAAATGTTCTCTTGAACATGAAGGATCTTAGTTAATTAAAAGTTATTGCATAACTGCTGCTGGGGAGTGAAAAGTTTATTTTTAATTATACTGCCTTACATAATGGTTACACGATGACAGAGGCAGCATGATGAAGTGAATGAGATTTAAGTATACTTTTTTAATACAGTGAAATTAAAAGTGAGGTGTTGATGCATTAATTCATCCTTGACTTGTCCCTGGATCTGTTTCATGATCTCTGCTTCAGCAATCATTTTTGAGGACACTATCTATTTGTTCTGTACTTGTACAGCCCACGGCTGTGGTGACGACTTCTTGAGCATGGGATTCATCAAGATAATAAACAATCTTGTCCACTTTCAGCTTCTCCTTTGATCTTGGAATGTTTTGGGCAGCAGACTGGTACACACGCATCTGTAACTAATATGCCAACAAATCACATCTATAATTTATCGTAATTGTGGAAAATCTGTTTCAGCTGGATGATTTGTTAAGTAATTTATTTAACTCTGGTTATAGAACTATATTTTCTGCCTTGATACAAAGAACCGTTGGCTTTAAAACCTGAGCATGCAACAGGACAATTAAGTATGTTGGTTTTAACCAAAAACGGCGTCTACAGAAATGTTGCTAACACAGAAAGGGAAAGTAAGATGGAAGGGGAACTGAATATTTGTGTGTAATGTAAGTAAAAGAGAAACTTGTTTTCTGTCTAACTTAAAAATACCTCCTATGAAATACCCCCTTCCTTTTGGAAGTCTCTGTGTGCCTCATCAGTGTTTACCAGCGTTGGAGGGGTATCAAGGTGGGACTTTGGGTCATTAGGAGAACTTGCCCTGCTTCTGCACGATCGGGGATGGGGCTGCTGTGGGTGGCCAGTTTCTGCTCCAGCCTCAGCTCCATCCTCCAGCCCCTAGTGTGGTGCCTTGATGGCTGAGATGTTGTGTCCTGAAGTGTGATGTTCAATTTATCTAAACAAAATACTCACGTGGAGGAGCCACCACCAGCTGATCAGCGTGAACAAAAAAAACAGACAGGAAAACAGCAGCTTACAGAGTGGTCCTGGGCTGACCCCTGTTAGACTTTAAAAGGCTTGTTTCTAGCCACTAGCAAACTACTGTCCATTTACTTTTGCTTTGACAAGCACCTTTCCTACAAAAGGACTGGTGATGATGATGATTATTGTTGAGCTGGCCTATATTGTGTGGGGTTTTTAAGCTAAATGATGACAGACACCATAATAGCTCCAAGGAAATCTGGCGTGAGACTCCTCTGCTTTGTGGCCTCGGCCTGCCCTTCCCCCTCTTCAAATTCTGTAATTTCTGGAAGTACCTAAGACTTCCTTGAGACAGAGAAAAAGCTAGAATTGATTTACCACCTGACTTAATGAGGCTTTCAACAGAAACTTCTGGCTATTGAGTATTTCTGACAAAGTCCTGTCAGAGGTTTAGAGCTTGCTTTGTGACTGCATTTATTAATTAATGTCTGCCTCTCCTTCATGGCTTTGACTATTATTTTTTTAAATTGATGCCATCACAAAGGGCTTAATTGCAGTGATTTTTAAATTATGTTGTCTTAGAAGTATTTGTCAGGAAAAAAGAGTATGAAATTGAATGGATGTAAAAATTAATGACATCAGATCCTTTCAATAACAGGGAATTAATGCAATGAAGATCTGCAATGTCAGCTTGTATCTATGGAGTCAGATATGCAGCGATCCCTGTCTGAGGTCCATGACATCATGAATTTAGAGGGAATGACAAGGTTGTCTGTTGATGTTACGACATGACTATGCTTTTGTTCTATTGTTTGGTGGGGTGGTAAGCACTCAGGGGTGCCACGTGCCTGGTGCTATCATGCATCTGTATGAACAGCAGGCTTGTGCACTGCCCTTCCCTTTCATGCTTGTCCATGTATCTTCAATTGTCATCTAAGTATAAAGCCCAAAACCCCAATAACTTGATTGTTCATTTTTAATCTTCTTATGTAAGTATGTGTTTCTAATGTCCTTTAGAAGGGGTTAATTAAACTCTTTTCAGATAGCTGGAAAAAGTAGGACAGGAAGGCAGGATGTCGAGTAACTCTGCAAACCAGTCTGATCTCCCATGACCAGGGTAGGTCCTGGAAACCCTGGACTGGGATTAAGATGCCTGAATGATTTTGAATGCTACAATCCTGCATCTTCATTTTGACAAATATCAGGGATATACTGCATAACGTTTATCTTCATTTTTCTTAAATATTAGTGGGGAGTGTGTGCCAATTGCAAAACGGAAAGAGGAGGCTTAATGGAGAGGCACTGAGGCCAGAGGTGGTGTTGGTGTTGGGGGTAGGACTTGGTGGGTGGAATGGTTCAGCTCCGCATCCTCAAACTCCAGAAGTATGCTGCCTGTGGGAGGGACACAAAGGAGTTGCAGCAAGCAGCAAATAACCTCATCTCTAACCTGGGAATACATAATGGTGTGCATTTGGGAATATGGTGTTAGATGCAGCATTTAGACATTGCAGGATGGGGACGCAATAAAAGACTGCAGAGAGCAAATACTGCTGAGCCCTGACAAACCTCATCAGTTGGCCAGCACACCAGAACCATCGCCTGCTCAAAGGCACTTTGGCTTTTCTTTCCTCTTCATGAATTAGTTGACTTTCCCCAGATGCAAGAGAAGAGTAAGTCTCTGTTTTAAACACTGGCTTACTGAGCTCAGCCCTGAAAATTGAAATCTGTCTGCGACTGGGAGTTATTGGCTTCTGCTCCGTGGTTCTCTGGGGAAGAGTTGCTCACTCTCACAGCTGGTTTCCCTGGGGTTTGGCTGAAAATCCTCTGCTGCTGCTGCCTTGTGCCTGTGTGTATCCCAGGGGTGGGAGGCAGCCGGTGTCCTGCTTCCTTGCTGGCATTTTCACATGGGAGGCTTGTAAGTTTTAGATCAACTAAAAACCAAGCCAAGGTAGAACTTAGATTCATTCAGGAGCGTTTTTTTTGTGTGGAGGTGGGGGGAGTAGTGGCCACTGATTTACTGATCTGTTTTTCTAACTTGTGAGTTTCCACCCCCCATAAATGTAACCAGAAAGGAGGCGGCATCACTTGGCAAAGAACATTTAGGTTAAGTTTCGTTTTGCTGGAAATGTTTTTCCTTAGTTGTTAAAAACAGATTGAGGTTTCTGACAGCACAATGTGCTGTCCAGCCCATGTGTGGGTGGCGGGGAACACTTTGTAGGGGGGTACCAGATGTTTTCCTCTGCCTCAGGGGAATATCTTTGAAAATACTCACCCTTCTGGTGAGATCTGCTGCTGTACAAGCTGCAGAAACTGAGAGGGATCCCAAACATTTGTGCTGCCTGTGGACACTGAACTGGTGCTATTGTTCATCAGGAGCTCAGTAGGAAGCCAGGGGATCTTCTGTCTTGATTTGAAGCTCCGTGACAAGACGGGTCCCTGAGTCATCATCTCCAGTGCACTGCTACTGCAAATTGTTTGGATTTCCTGTGAGTCTGTAACCAAGGTAATGGCACTCGTGGTCACTGATGGGGCTGGCTGTCCTGTTTCACTCATGGATTTTCTTGCCTCTGATGGTACTACGGGAATGGTTGTCTCTGGCTGAATGACACGATCCCTGTTTTGCTTGGTGATTGAAAGTGTCTGCTTTGCTCTTGAAATCAGAGCTGAAACTTTTCTTCCACTGATGTTTGTTTTACCCATGCCTAGCTGCTGTTAGATGGGTATTGATTGCAGCTCTATGAATATCTGTTTTCCTGCACTGTGCTTTGGGGTCAGAATAGAAAAAAAATATGTCTGTGTTCTTAGAGAGAACACAGCGTTCCATGGGAATGCTCTCAGCCATTGTGTCTTTTTGCTCATGAGTACCTGTTTTTGTTCTGAGGAGATGTGTGGACCAGAAAGTCAACAAAATGTAGGTCCAGAGGGATATGGGGAGTTGTGAAATCCAGCTGCCCATCCTAGAACAGAGCTATATGCTTAGGCCATTCCTGATGGATGGGTCCTAGCTTACTTAGCCTATTCTTTGAAAAACCTGAGGCAAAATCATCTTCTACTAGCTTGTTCCACTGCCCTGTCCTTGCAGGTTTTTTTCTAGTGTGTAGCCTAGATATTCCTTGTTGGCAATTAAGCTGATTAATTTTTGGTTTGCTCTCAATGGACCTACAGTACAATTGACTGCTGTCCTTTTTGCAGCCTTACACAGCTTTGAGACTTACTGTATTCAGACCTCTCTTTATGAGCATACATACATTGTTTTCTTTGAGCCTTTCCACAGAGGAGCACCCACCCCTGCAGTAAAATCCAAAATCTGGAATATTTCTCTTGGTCACCTACTAGGTTGTCTGGGAAGCTTTCTTACTTGCAGTGTATGCAGTGGAGATGATTCATGGAAAAATGATGGTTATAATCTGTCATAGCTATCTTTATTTCTAAGTAGTTTCTTTTTGAACCTCTTTATAAAGATGATTTTACCAGATATGAGTACATGTAAGCAAAAAACAAAATCTTCTTTAACACAAAATATTATTGAAGTTCCTTTTTATACAGCAGCAATTTAAGTTCTTCTCTCTTCCTTTCAAAATATAAGATGGAAAGGTTTAGGGAATCGTGGGCATTTTTTCTTCCTTCTTACCTCAAAACCCTGCTGCAAAAATTGTGCATCTTCCAGAATACCACAGGGCAATTTTGTAAATGTGAGGGCAACCAGAGCTGGAGTTGCTTTGTGGATTTAAATGACTTCAGACTATTTTCTTGCAACTGAATATTTGACTGTGTGGGAGGGTTTTCTCCTAAAAGCAATGAAAAAACGGGGGAAGAAAACACTAAGTAAATTATAGTTCCAAATTTATTCAACAGATCACAGTTTCCATACCATGGATACAGATTGTATCACTAATATTTCCCACAAAGAAAGGAGGCAGTGCCACAGACCTGCAATTAATATTTCACTTCAGCAAAATACTGTGACGTAGCTGTCCTGATTCTCAATATGTACAAAATCAGCATCTTCTAAGCATTATTTTGCACTCTGCTGTAGTTTCTTGGGAGAAGTGTTGCAGCGGAAACTGCTACTTAGTTTATAAAAAGCACAGTCAGTATCACTTGGAGGGATTTTTGTGCCATGCGATGTGGCGTGGCGTGTCCTCTCTTCAGATTATAGACAGCCAAAGTTAATTGCAAGTGTGATGCCAGGCTGCAGCCAGCTCGATGGCTGCCTGACCTGGCCTCTTGGTCAGTTTCCCATGCTACACACTCCGAAGTTTGGGCTACTGGTATGAAAAATACAGTGTGGGCATCTGCCTGCCTGAGCTGCTGCTGCTGCTCCCCGTGGACAGAGCCTGGGCACTGGCGTGGAAGGATGTGCCAGTCCCTCGTGGGTGCCTGTGTCAGCAGGCTGGAAACACTGAGCAGCCACGCAAGGAAGAGCAAAGGTGCTGGGTCTGGCCATCACAAAAGTGTGCAGGCTGGATCTACCCCTCCAGCTAAGGTTTTAGTTTTAGTGTTTCAGGTGTAACAAAGTGAATCCTAATCTGAGGGTGTGCATCTGTAGATGGCAGGGGATTTTCTTTTTTCAACCACTTTTCTGCAAAATATCTTAAGTGCTTTGTTGCTGACAAGAAGTACATTGTTGAAGAAGGCTGGTAGGCACTGCCTGGGCTTGACACAAGTGCCTGTGAGAACAACACAGTTGGTATAATGACTTACATGCGGAGAATAAGATATCTGCATCTGAGACAAAGTGCATTGTATACTAGGAGTTCTGCTGCCCACAGATGCTCGGAGAAAGCTTCCTAACAGCTGGGGTGCTCACAGTTTTGGGTGAAGGCTTCTGTTATATGTAAGGGCTGAACTCTGGATGGTAAAACCAGAAAGCCCGCAATATTTACCAAGGGGCACTGGGTGCTTCTACTTAGCTTTGCATTGCCATCTCTTTAGAAATGTGAAATTCTACTTTATAAATCAGAGTGGGTATTTTTTTCTCTTCTACCTCTACCTGTTTCCATCACCATCATCATACAGATGCTACCAGGTGCAGATGGTCATCAAACCACGATCACATTCCTGCCTGTGCAGCAGTGCACCTTCCTCTGTGTCAGGATCCCATAGGGAATGTTTTGCATGCATGCAGCTCATTTAGGGAAGTACTTGGAACTTGCAGACCTACTGGGAATTGAATTTTATTTTCTCTCCCATGGTAACCACCAGTTTTTGCTCAGCGTGAATGGCTGTCTCTCATCAGAAGACACATTTTTAATGCAGAAATAACTGGTAAAAAAAAGCAGAGCTGCCGTGCATTTGAAGACAAGATGTGCCTTAACTAAATCATTACTTCTAGAAAAGTTGTTTAGTCAAGCTGGCACCCAGCTGCCTTCACCCTGGCCAGCAATAGTCTCCTACCAAACCACAGGACTCTGCCTGGAATTTGTTTTCTTAAGAAGTAATCCTTGCAAATCCTCATCTCAAATTGCAATTTTCTCTTTCCCTAGTTTCCCTGATTTTGCTAAGCCAGGTATCCTTGATATCCCTTGCCTGCTATATTTTCCCTGTGCCTCAGCCAATTCCCTACACTCTAATCTTTAATCCTTAGGTTGATTTCTTCTTTAGCCTGTGGTTTTGCATTAGTTAATCTGGGTTTTGCACATGCCTGGTTTATCTTGCAACACAGTGGGTTGCCCACTGATGGTCACCTTCTCCACCAGTGCAGAGCCACCTCTGCAGCTCTTCTTGTTGGCACAGGGAACATGCTGTTAGAAGTGAAGCAGTGGCTATGGGGATTACAGACTGGCACAATTTAGGACAGGTCAGAAATTCTCACAGAATTGAGTTGGGAAATTGGTTGGATTGAAGTTGGCACAGAAAAGCACCCAGCCTATGAGCATGGGCTCTGTCCATGCAGCTGAGTAATCCCTAAGACGTTTCCTTCGTTTCTGTGTTGATATATAATATTTTCGGCTAGTGTCCAGGCAGCCCACCAAATTCTGTTAACAGTATGATCCTAAGGGGATTAGCTAATGACTTTCCATACTGATTGGGTAATGACTTTCTGGAAAGTGAGAACTCAGCAGAAAACAATCCTGGCAATTACAGTCTGCTCATGTCAATATTGCACAGGCTGCAGAGCAGCTCCATGCATAAAATGGCTTAACTTCTCAAATTAAGTCTGTGTCTGTCTCACTAACATCCCTACAGAGTCTCCTGTTCTTGTCTGATAGAGGAATACCCTTTGTGCTCCCGACTCTTCGGAGGTGAGAGTGGTTGTAATCTCCCTGAACAGACTCTTGTTCTGTCTGCTGCAAGAGCTTTTGGTGGCATGCCCTGGATCCTGTTGGCATTTCAGGTGCAGCCCAGCCCTGTGGGCTGGTGACGCATTCATTTGCTTCCCAGGCTGTGCAGATCTGTCCTCTTCTTGCACCAGGAGAGATACTCAGTGTGCTACTGAAAACAGCCAAAAAGCACGGGTGACTTTGGAGGAAAAGAGGAAAAGAAGGGATTTCAGGCATCCAAATCTAGTACAGGCATCACTGGGGACATAAATGCTCTTTAGAAATACATGGTTAAGATGGGAAGTCTCTAAGCAGATCCCCGAATGAAGGTTTGGAAACAAGGGGAGAAACAGTTTCATACATAAACACTCACAGTTCAGAACAGGTCAAAAAGAGGGCAAGTTTCCATCCAGGATTCTGATAGCTCTTCCAGAAAGGTGGAGCATAACCTCACATTGACCCTTAGAGTACGCAAAGCAGAACAATTATGCTACAAGAACAACTCAAAAGAGAAAAAAGACCCAAGAAGGGTCTTCAACCATATCAACACTTAAAGCTCCATTCCGTTGTGGAGGCAAGAAAGGATGTGCAGCACAATCTTTGCGGTACTTGCAGTAATTTTTACTTTTTCAAAGCACTCGTTTTGCCAACAAAACAACAATTTAAAGATGTGTTAGCAGTTGCATCTGCAACTGCATCCTTTAGCCATTGTTGTGCATAATTACTCAGTGTTTTATCAATTCTGTTATGCTCCCAGTAGTCTGGTTTCAGAGCCAAAGCACATCACTGAGATGTCTGCTTGGGTCCCATCAGAGGCACTGAAACTTGGCTGACTAACTGCTTTGTGCTGTTGAAAATACCCTCGCTGCTTGATGCTTGATGTAAAAATCAAATAAACCCCTCCAGCCTGTATATGGGATGGCAAAGTTCATAGGAACCAACAGTGGCCTGCCTGCCACAGTTTGCCTTCTGATATGTGGAGTTTATAAAAATACATCTTTAGCAAATACTTAGGAAGAGGAAAAACTGCAGATAAGCAGTTTATTGGAGCTAAATGTGGCTGCTCCACTCTCTTTCCAGCTACTGTTAGACACAGTCTTAAGCGGTGTTGGTAGCTTAGTTGTAAAGAGCAGCTTAATATTGGAAGTGTTGGGTACAGCCTGATGGTGAGCACAGAGAGCTCTTACACTTGTTTTTACTGTTACATATTGCTTTGGAGATTTTTTTGTGCTATGTGCAGGTGTGTTCTTCAAGCAGGAGTAAGCTCACTTCTCCCATAGCTGCTTGCATCCTCCTTCCCCACTGTCACTGACCTGGTTCCCTGAGGAGAATAATGCCTATCCCAGGTTTCAAGGGAAATTTGTT
The DNA here is from genome assembly GCA_013398955.1 of Callaeas wilsoni. Taxonomy (NCBI): domain Eukaryota; kingdom Metazoa; phylum Chordata; class Aves; order Passeriformes; family Callaeidae; genus Callaeas; species Callaeas wilsoni. The sequence goes on along the minus strand of VWPU01018837.1, from coordinate 48,920 downwards.
CAGTGAAATGCAGTTACATTTCTTCTTTATTTTGGCAACTATACTTTTCCCACTCATCTTCACTGCAGTACAAAAGTCAGTAGTTTTTTATGAAAATTGTTTTTCCTTCTTCTCCTCAAGAAAAAATTTTAAAAATACAGTGACAGATCTTTTTCTGGAAACCAAATATGATATGTTTCAAGCATGCAAACCGAGGAGATTATAATGCCAACTGATTTGCAGCCTCTGAGTGTAGTGGCCATCGCCAGCTGTTGGCCACAATAAAGTGCTGTTGTGTCCCCTCGTTGTCACTGTTGTCTCCAGTGATGCTATGAATGGTGCCAAGTGCATCCCTCACACCCTGCCTCCGAGTAGGGGGACATCCCTCTTGGCTGTGCCCAGGAACAAGTGCCCACTACTGCCACTCATTTTCCTGCAGCCCTGCCTGAGCAGAGATGCCTCCCAGGCTGCCCCTTTCCCTGTGCTCCTTGTCACTCAGCTGCTTTTGTCTTTCGCTGGTCTGGGGGCAGGCTCTGCTGCCTCTTGGCTTTCAGTGTTGTGTGTATTCCTCCAGCTGTTGCAGTTGTGTGCCTTTCTGCCTCTCTCATTTTTTCACAGGCTGAGTCATCACCACTGCTCCTGAGCGCTCGGGCACCCTCAGCATCTTGAATCTTGGTCTAAATCTTACTACTTGGGCCAATTTCTGGTATTTTCCTTCATTGTCCCGATTTTGCAGATTAGAAATTTAAATGAAGAGGGCTCTGATTTTCCACTCTCTGCTGCTCCGGGGCCCTTGTTGCATAGTAAGCGACCAGCTGACAAACACTGCGTGTAACATCATGCATATTCCTGCTGACATTGTTGACAGCAGAGCTCATGCATAAAAAAATTTATGCCATAAAGCATAGGTAGCTCTGCAGACTTCTGCTCTATTTAATGCCCAAGTCAGAATATTGGTCAAAGCTTCTCTAAGAACGAGAGATGACATTTCCCCATCTGCTCATGTGAGGGGAGGAGTTTGTTCTTTGAAAAGCAGAATAATTGTTAGAAGACAAACGAGCAGGCCAAACTGCAATATGCTCCAGGAGTAATTGCTCCTGAGTTGCAAATGTGTTCAGTGAACAGGGGCTGTGTAGCAATGCTGTTGGGAACATGTGTGAAAGCTTTTTAATGCTGCTGGCAAAGCAGAATGGTGCTTTTTTTTTGACCATGAAATAAAATAAGAGAAGGATTTCATAATAATTTTTAAATAAAGAATAAGAGGAAAGTTTTCGTGCTTCTTATCTAACCTATCTTCTGAACCATGCACATTTGTTAAACCAGAGACCCAAGGATGGGGTCTGCAGACATCACGGTCCTGTTCTATGTAGCAGCCTTACTGCTGGTTTTTGGCAAATCATATAACTGTAAGATAGGCTGGGTTGGAAGGGCTCTCTGAAGGCCATCTAGCTCCAACCCACCTGCCATGGGCAGGGTCACCTTTCAGGTGATCAGGTTGCTCACAGCCCCAGTCTGACTTTGAATGTTTCCTGGGATGAGACATCTACCACTTCTCTAGGCAACCTGTGCCACTGTCATCATAAAAAATTGTTTTCTTACATCTGGTCTGAATCTACGCTCGGTTAGTTTAAAATCTCTCCCACTTGTCCCGTCACAACAGGCACTACTAAAAAGTCTGTCCCCATCTTTTTTACAAGTCCCCCGTTACTGAAAAGCCACAATAAGGTCTCCCTGGAGTCTTCTCTTCTCCAGGCTGAACAGTCCCCACTCCCTCAGTCTGTTCTCACAGGAGAGATGCTCCTTCCCTCTGATCATTTTCAGTGCCCTCCTCTGGACTGGCTCCAGCAGGTCCCTGTCCTTCCTGTGCAGGGCCCCCAGAGCTGGGTGCAGTGCTCCAGGTGGGTCTCACCAGAGCGGAGCAGAGGGGCAGAATCCCCTCCCTGCCCTGCTGCCCACGGGGCTCTGGGTGCAGCCCAGGACACGTTTGGCTCTCTGGGCTGTGAGTGCCATGGCCAGGGCATGTCCAGCCTCTCACCCACCAGCCCCCCCAAGTCCTTCTGGGCAGGGCTGCTCCATCTGTTCATGCCCAACCTGTGCTGATAGCGGGGATTGCCCTGACCCAGGTGCAGCACCAGCACTTGGTCCTGTTCCCAGGGGCCCACTCCTCAAGCTTGTCCAGGTCCCTCTGGATGGCATCCGGTCCTTCAGGTGTGTCAGCTGCACCACTTAGCTTGGTGTCTCCTGGAAACGTGCTAAGGGTGCACTTGATCTCTCTGTCCATGCTGTTGATGAAGATGTTAAATAGTCCTGGTCCCAGTACAGGCCCCTGAGGGGCGCCACTTGTCACTGATGTCCATGTCGACAGTGAGCTGTTTATCCATTGCAAGCTGTGACTTTGTGGCAAGAGCTGCCTCTCAGTCTGCTGAAGAACCCTCCTGCATTCAGGGTGCAGGATCTGCAGGCACGTCACCATGCATGATCAGCCCACTGCCATGTGATGAGACTGTTCACCCAGTTCCCTCTTTTCCATGCAAGGCCTCTCCCACTTTGAGGACACCATCCCCCAAGTGGACAGAATTATGATGGTTCTCTCAGTGTTGAAGGTTATCTTCTCAGCTGTGCCTCTGTGTTCGGTGCAGTGGGGAGCTGCAGCTCAGGTCTTGCCTTCACCTGCCTTGCAGAGCCATCTGTGCCAAACATCACAGGTATCTGATATGCAATAGAAAGTGTTAATGGAAGCTATCCAAAAGGCAGGTGGCCAGGGTGTAATCCCTTCCCTGTGAGAGATTTGAAACCCGTGGAACAAATACGTCATATTGCCTCTTGACATGCCCTGTTCCCTATATTTCTAGGAGAAAGACTGTCAGTTTTCTTGCTGATTTTGTGAGCTAAGTCTAAACTAAGTTTCCCGTTGCTCTACTTATGCTAAAAACATTCTCAGATAGAACAATGTAGGAGGGTTGGGTCATACATTTATTTATACATGAATGAAAAACCACATGCACAAACATTTAGCATTTTATTTTTGTAAAGACAGGCAAAACTCCTTTTTTAAAAAATTCAGATCTGTGCTTGAGTTTTCGTGCATTTGTAACACATTTCTGGATTAGTGGTGTAGGTTAGAAATCCTTTGTTTCTCTACCTTTGCTGTCACTTGGCTAGGTTGTTTGAATTTGATAATGCAGGATGAAAGGCATGTGGGTAATCTGGGTGTTGCAGCGGCCTTAGACCACATGCAGTGTCAATCCTACGCTGCCTCATCTGAAGAATCTTAATCTTTTTACCTGAAGATGCTGGACGTGATTTAGTGGGATGATGTGGGCTGCACATCCTGTATCCCTGTCCACTTCTGCAGGCTTGTGTGTTTCATGGCATCATTCTACCAGTTGCACAGGGGAGTTGTCAGTCAACCATCCATGAACACACCTCTTCACCCAGAGCAGATTCTTTCCAGAGGTTTGTTCAATGAGAGACACATGTTTGAAGGTGGTGGTAACAGTAGTATTTAATATTTCCTAGTATCTAATGGCACTTTGTGCCAAGCTGTTCCAAAGGCCCTCCTAAAGACAATGGATTGGAACCTGTTTGGTCTGCAGAAGGGCTGTACTGGTGAGCTGGGGTTACTGGGTCCTCTGGGTATGCAGGCACCTGGCAGTGGTGTGTTTTTCAGCAGTAAACGTTCAAAGCAGGAATTTAAAGCATTCCAGTGCAGTGTTTCCTCCTGGGCAGAAGATATTTGTGCCGACCTGCCTCCGTGTGTCTGTGGACTGCTGTTTGTGCTGTCGAAATGCCAGCTGGCTCCGGGCATCTGCGCTCAGTCCCGCGCCGTGAATGAACAGGCGCCGTTTGGTTGGGCCCCATAAATAGCTTTTGTTCATTCATTGAAAATACAGTAATTATAAACATGCTAGTTTAATAACTGTGTTTAATTAATGGTGGGTTAGTAAACGATGCGTGGAGAGGAGGTTAAAATTTACTAAAGGCTATCGCTGTGTAGCTCTTAATTGAATTAAGTGTGTATTAAGCTGGGCCTCTTTCCTGTCCCTGGAGAAACAAGCTGGGTGCACTGGAGCGTATGGATGCTATTGATTTCAGAATGTTCTGGTTAAAGGCAGTGCAAAAATGCTCTGTGGCCGAAGTCCAGATCCTTCTGCATATATAATAAGGCCAAGGCAGTGTTAGCACGAAAAGATAGACAGCGTGATGTTTACTTAAGGAATTAATATACCTGTTATTATTATCACAAGTCATTTCCCATGAAGGCCTAGAAAAAAAAAAAAAAAAAAAAAAATTCCCTACACTCACAATTTTAACCTTATTTTGGAATTGTTAGCTATTTTAATAGTTTCTATGTAGGAGAAAAGGTTGCCCTGTGTCTGGTTTCTCTGTGTATATGTAAAAGCATATATACACTTACAGACATTGTCAAAAAATCTGAAGGGAAATATCAACAGGTTTTTATTTTGTTTTTTTTTTTTTCCAGCAGTCTGTGTCCAGCAAGACTGTTTATAGCAAAAGTAGCCCCTTGGGGAAGGTCTGTAACACAGAGAATGAAGGCAAGAGCTGCCATGTGCTAGGCATGGCATCCTCATGCCCTGCTTCTTTTACAGAAACTCATCTCATGCTTGAAATGAGTTTCAGTAAAACTTCTGTTCTTAGCACAGGAAAGTCACCTGCACATGTGGAATAAAGGATGTCTCTGTTTGCAAAGGGGAAGATTAAGGAGAAGCTGCAATTGAGCTTGCTGGGAGATCTGTACAAACACTATGGTTCAATGTAATGGAGTAATTTTTTTTTTTCTGCACTTTTGGATTAAAAGCTTCTAATGGACTTTTTAATGTATTTTGAAGGTCAAGCATTATATACTGCAAATGGACCTTTTCATGTTTTATGAGTATGTGTTCCCACTGTGTTCATGTGCCTTCTTCCGGCAGAGTCTTCTGAGTGTTGTTTTGCCTTTGCATTACAGCCTTTACAAGTAGTTCTCTTGGAGCCGGCTAGAGTTTTATTCACATGGAAAACCAGGAATTGGCTTTGGATTTTATTTTTCCCCCTCAAGATGAACAACTTGCACGCTCAGCAAAAAGCAGTTTGCATGAACTCAATGGGTCAATAGCCCAAACAAAAATTTTGCAGAGAAAGAACTTGCTGGTATTTGTTTCATAGATCCACAGCATCAGGGCACAAAGTCTTATCAGAGATATTGGATAACTGACTCCCAAAATGCAGACATCTTGTACTTGACTGGTTTTTCTCCTATGGCATAGGCTGGAGAATCAAAAATAATATAAGGTAACCATTAGGAGAAAGCTGGGACACTCTCATTGAGCTTCCATTTGACCAAGCCTTCAGTTACAGAATTTTTTCAGAAAAACAGTATTTTCCTTCAAGTCCTTAGAAAAACTCTCTTTGAACTTAAAAAGGCAGATATTGTGCAGAATTTATCTCCCATGTTTGTTAAAAACATTTTTTCTAGTTTTATAGAAAAGTAGGTCACACTAGGGTGCACTGTTTCTTTTTGTGTCTTACAGACAAAAATGTAATCACAGAAGGATGCTCTAATGAAGCAATTAACAGGGAGATTTGTAAAAATATTTGAGGAATGTCAGTTTTCTAGGAAGTCAGGCAGTCTGGGAAAGGACCAGACTTTTGAGAGACTCATTTGCCTGTAAGAATATCTGAAATGCTTGAACTGTCAAAAAGAAAAAACAAAGTAACTCAAAAAGTGATTTACAAAAACATGTAAAGAAATTCAGTGGGTTTGGAGATCTGACAAAATTCAGGAAGCAGTGGAAGAAGTATTTAGTGACAGCTTCTGAAGAAAGGCAAGACAATGGAATATAGGGATCATTGTTTTTGGTGATGTTTGTGCCCTCTGGGTGCCCTTGGTCCTGATGCTGGTCGTGATGGGGTGAAGGGTGAAGTTTCCACCCATGTGGAGGCTCTGTGAATTTTTGGAGGTTTGCATGCCTGGATCTTGGGATGACACCTATGTAAGGATTTCTGTTGTTCTCTGGAGGGCTCTGTGCAGTACCCACATACTGGTTTTGTGGATGGAACAGCTGCTTTAAATATCAGTACTAAGGTTTGTGACACTGTGGCACAGTAACACACTTCTGTTTGAGTTTGTGTTGTGAGTATTATGCCTCTGGTGTTTTCCTGAGAGAAATGTGCCTGGTGAGAACTAGAGCAAGCTAAAACTGCTAAAGCTTGCTTGCGTGGTAATGTTATCTCTTTCATGGGCTATTGCTCTCCCACAATATAATTTAGTTGAGTATAAGTTGCTTCAAAGAAATCCTGCTGGTGTTGCTGCTTGTTACTCTACAACATTTGGGTTAGAATAGCAGGGAAGAAAGGGTGGCTTAGCTTTGATGTCTGATACTTTTAGGAGTGAGTTGCTCTTTCCTGCTTCAGAGAGCTTCTCACAGCTGTTGAGAGAAGTACTTAGCCCCAAAATGCAAGACTTGTATCCCCCTGGGCTGGTGGAGAAGAGGTTGTGAATAATTTGACTTGAAGTCAAGGTGGTGCTCGGTGGAGCAGGAAATTAGGAGTGCTATTTTTAAATGCTGAAGAACTTATTAAAAAGCAGTAATAGTTTTCATTAGACAAAGAGCTTTGAGTTTGGGAGGCTCATGATTTGAGGTAGCATCATTCATCAAGTAAGTGTTTTTTAAAGAGTGCCAAGTAAATCTGTCTTTCTGGAAGGGCTGGTGACTATCAGGAGAATTAAGTAAGGGATGCGAAGCTTTTTGACATAAATCTTGGCATGCCAAGTATGTCTCTCTAAATTGGCAGCTGGTGTTGCCACACATTAGCATTTAGAATAAAATAAAAATGACAAATTTGTCTAATGTGAGAATAAAACTAACACAGAAATTCTGCTCAGTCTGTATCTTTTGGTCTTCTCTCTCCTTTGCTCTGTGCCTGTGATTTTCCAAGAATTTTAAAGATGAGAAAGACACAAGCTCTCATGCCCCCTCCCCTTTTAACACCCGATGGAAAATGGCCCATGGACATAGGCTTGCAGCAAAAGGAGGTGTGATTCAGACATTAGAGAAGAAAATTCTGACTGTAAGGGTTGGGGTCACTTAGCCAGAGAGGCTGGGGAATCCACACCGGTGGAGATTGTTATGCGGGAATCTGCAGGGATGTGCCATCTCTGTCCAACACTGTTTCAAGCAGGGAGGTTGAGTGGAGGCCCATTGAGGTACTTTCCAAACTAGGTTAGTGTGCTTTCTGTGACAGAAAAAGGACAGTCAGCCTTTGAAGATGGTTATACTAGGTTAAAATCAAGGAAGCAGAAGTCTTACCTTCCTTTGTCCTTGCCCAAGACAGAAAAGCGTGTTAATGCAAAGAATATTTGACATTAAAAAATTATGTACAACCAGAGCAGAATAAGGTCCAGATCCCCATGGCTGCAAAAAGTCGCTTTGATTTTTTTCCAGACCTTTGGGTTTCTTAGCAGCAAGTTCTCTGCCTAAGGGCTCTTCAGAGAATGGGTAGTCTAAAGCTGGCAGGTCTTGAGATTAATTTTATATTTTTCTGCTGAATGTAAGTCCAAGAAGACGTGTAATAATCGTGATAACACATTTACAGCTGCACTGGAATGCCTTGACCCTAAGCAGGTCATAAGCTTCAAAAAGTAACTGTTTTCTGTGATGTTAAAATAGCGTTTATTCTTTGGCTTTGTAAGACTTTATAGTTCACTAGAGTGTGAACAAAAGCTCTCTATTTGGTGCTTCAGGAAGATCTGTCTATTTATTACTGCCCAAGATATCTCTTATCTCCAAGACAGAGATGACTTTGAGGTCTCATACTCTTCAGCACCTGGTTGTACATGTTTGTGCAGAAGTGTAAATGAGACATTTCCTTGCACTGTTGAGTCACTCTTGTTCAACAAGTGGCATATATGTAAGTAAAACTAAAGATTTTTTTTAAACTCATTATTCAATGGAAAGCTGATTAGTGAGACCTTGAAACCTAATATCCCCAAGAGACATTTCACAGCACTGCATGAAACCTGGTTCATAGCAGGCAATAAAAATTAGAGGTGACTTGAGAATGAGCCATTATATTGTGTTTGGAGGGAAATTCAGGCTCAGGCACACAGTGGAGTTTGCACTAGGTTACAGGTCATACAGGTCAGCAGACCTGTGGTGACTGGGGCTCAGTGATTGCCTCTGACAGTCAATGAGAGGTCAAAACCAGGCTGTTGTGGGGCTCCTGCCCTGCCCACTGCCAGGACATGGTCCTGCATCTTCCCTTTCACAAGGACTAATGCTTCTGTGGCCAGGTGTCCAGCCTGGCTGATTCCCTGGAGCAGTGGAAGGGGTCCTGCCCCAGACCAGCTACTCTCTGAATCCTTGGGATGAGAGAGCATATGAGGACATCCTGCATTCCCAAACATGCAGCAAGGAGCTTGCTCAGCTGTGATGTCTGGCTTGGGCTCTGAATTTTTTTTTCTAGATGGATTGTCAGATTCTGACTGTCTACTTTCTCACCACTCTCATGACAATAAATGTTTTGTGTAGCTTCCAAGACACAAAAAATTTGCTTCTTGGTGCCAGATGAGGTTTGCTTCTACTCTAGTGACTTGCAAAGCAAGTTTGAAGTTTGCTGAGGCTGCTTATGGTTTTTAGAAACCATTGCTTTCAGCACAAGGAGTTTGGTTTCTAAATGCCCTTTGAGGGGACTGAAAATCCTGCCTTCAGCCTCCCAAACCACTTGTGGTTCAGACTGGTGAAGCTCTTCAGTCATGGAAAGTGGAGCAGGATAGGTTTTGATAGCAGCATCCCAAAGTAATGATGGTAGGAGGAGAGGGTGGAAGAGGGCAGAGAAGGGAGAAGATGTCTGGAAAGACAGTGTCTGGTTTGTGTGTGTGTGTGTGTGTGTGAGAGAGAGAGAGAGAGAGAGGGAGGGAGGGAGAGGGAGAGGAAGAGAGAGAGATACTGGGGCTTCTTTGCTGGAGAAAGAAAGCAAAACCCCTCTCTGAGGGCATGGTCCTGCTCTTGATTCACTGTGTGCCAGTTGAAAAGGGCAGCCTGGCTGGATTTCTGTCTGCTCTCTTAAAGAAATCTCTGGTCTCCAAAGCCTTTACTGCCTTAAGGGTAAAGATTAGCATCACAGCTCACACTCCCGAGGTGTCTGAAGCAGAGGCAGACTGGTGACTGCTTGCTTGATCTTCATTAAGCTGCATTTCAGTGGTTTTGCCTGAGTGTACTGGAGCTGCTCTGGGTTGTGACCAAGCAGTAGTCCCTTGTTTGTTGTTCTGCACTCCCGAGCTGAGGTCTGAGGGAAGGAGTTTCCACTCCTGAAAGTCCCTGCTGCCCCAAGGGGCTGGTTAAGGCCTGTGGGGTAACTTGGTGCCCTAATGAACTGTGGCCACATGGATAATGAGGCAGAAACTAAATCTCGCATATCTCTGTCCATCTTAAAATAATGAACTGCAACATAATTTATCTGCGCAACCTTATTTTCAGCATTTTTGTCCCTCTTGCTCTCCAAGTGTTGTACTTCTGCTTTGGAAACTGCTCTGCTTTATATTTATCTCTCTCATATGACAGTCCAGAAAGCTTGCATGCATCCTTTTTTTTTTCCCTGAGAACAATTAATTTCCAGCTAAGGATTAGCAGTTTCAAAATGCAAATGTAAAAATACGGTGTTCCAATGCAGGGAGAGAAGTTGTGACTAACCTGCCTATCCCCAGGAGAACTGCAACGCTGGAAACCCTAGGGATGAGTAGCTGAGATGGGTTAAACAAGGGCTTAATTTTTTCTTTGAAAAATACTATTACCTGGTGTATCGAGTCTATTCAAAATAATCCAAAATCTCTCTTGGCAGATTATGGTTTTAAGAAATCCCATTTAATTCTGCTTCTTTCCTTAATGGATTCCTGTTACAGTTTGCACTTTTAGGCGTTCTGTAGAAGCAGGGCAAAATTTCCATCTGTGTGTTTTGTCTGTGGGGAATAGAGAGTCCATAAATTAGCTATTCCTTGTGGGAAAGCCTGCAGTGGCGATTCCTGTGGGACGTTGTTCCTCTCAAGGGGCAACACCTCCTTTTCAGGCTTGGCTCCTGCAATGCACATTGGGCTTTTTACATCGGGGCGAGGACCGGCAGGATGAGGGTGTGTGGTCATCAGCCTCGTCTGCAATATCAGTACACAGTATCAGACACCCAAACTCTTCAGATTTTTAAGGCTGAAGGTAGGGAAAAAGGCAAAAGAAAAGTAAATATTTCGAGATTTCTTAGTATAGTTCTCTAGAACTTTCAGAGCTCTACGGGAGTTTAAATATGATATTCCAGTGAATATATCTCTTTAAAATACTGGGTTTTCTCAGTGGATGAGAATTCAAATTTTTTACTAACTTTACTGTATTGTATTTTTAAGGTTTTCCATCTTGAGGCTGGGCATCTAGGTTCAGTTTTCCTTTTATGAAAAGCACTGGGACATTTAAATAATTCAGGGGAGAAATTATATGCGCTCAGCAAACAGATGTCAAAAAAAAAAAAAGAAGCTTAAAATCTAGGCCTCCAAAGTCACTTCCATATATTTCCTTTTTAAAGAATGCATTTTTAATCAGCTTTTAGAAACAAAGTGCCATGCTGACATATACGTACTTAACCAGTGTTTCATCATGGGACAGAACAAAGAAAGTGAAACCAAAGTTACAAACTGTTGTACTATAATGTGTTAAATAAATGCTGTGATACAAACTTGGTTCACCTGACAAAGCTCAGAGTTACAAGACTGTTGTTTTGTTGTTTTCCAGATGATATGAAGATAATTGAATGGATTTCTGTGCTTTGTAACAACAGGAGTTCGTACAAGGGCTCTGATGGCTCTGGTAAAATCAAAAAGGGAATTAAAGAACAATACCCTCTTCCAGGAAATAAGATCACTGTTCTAATTGTAATTTGTAATTACAATTTCTTATTTGTCTTTCATAGTCTCATTCAGCACATTTTCCTATGAAATCATTTCAGGGGTGACGTTTGGATTGTGGTGTGTCTCTGCCTCTCTCCACGCAGCACAGCTGTAGGATGGCTCCTGCCCTGGGTATCATCTAAATTGTCAGCCAAAATATGAAAAAATGCAGTAATCTGAAGGGAGTCTTGCATGTTTTAGTAGAATTAATGGAAGAAAAGTAGGTGAAGACAGATAGAAGAGGACCTTGCCCTCCTCAGGTTGGTGTTGGAGGGGTCAGCCCAGCTCGTTTTGAGGTTGCTGATAAAGCTGTTGCCACACGGTTTCTCGATGCCGCCACGTCATTAGTTTGAGTTTGAGGTGTTTCAGTCCTGCTTTAGCACCTGGGTGGAGCTCTGAGACAGTCTGGTCTCCAGGGGCTGCAGGTTTGCCTGGGGCGCCTGGGAGAGCAGGGACAGCGCAGGGTCTCCACGGTGCTCTCACCTCTCCCCTTGGGGAAATGCCTCCACACGTTGCAATTTCCACTGGGCTTCGAGCCAGCTAAGGAAGATCTTTGAAGATGACCGAATAATCCAGTGAGGGACAGAGACTGCTACACCTTCCACTGGCACCTCTAAGGGCAGGTCGGGTTCAGTGGACCAAATGTTCTGCCACTCGCTGCCATCAGTGTGAAGGTGATTTCTTGGTTTGTCACCTCTCCTCCTTTTTCATTTTGGTGGAGGTGATTGCTCAGGTTTTATGGGTCTTTTAAAAGTCGTGTGTGACACCCTGCTCCTCCTCTATTTATCCACCCTGCCCAAATTAGACCACGCTAGCAGCTATTGCAAAAGAGATGCTATTTAATCAGGTCCATGCTTGCTTGTTGCCAGAACAAGAGAATGTGGCACTAGCAAAGCAGGCAAGGTTGTACCTGCTTCCTCTGGTGCTGGGTGGAAAGAATAACACTTTCTCATGCTCTGGCTTTCCTGCCTGCTGGGTTGTCAGAGCTTGCTGGCAAGTCATGAGCTTTCCTGCTTGGGAAGAGTGGTTCTTTCTGCAATTTCAAAGTATTTATTTTTCTCTGTTGTTTTTCTTGTTGGCTCTGAGTATTCCCTGCCTGCAGGTTGCTCATAGTAAAACATTAGTCATCAGTAAAACTGATTTTTGTTTTTCTCAGGTGCGTAGTGCAGTGATATGGCTATCAAATACCTCTCTTTGGCAGCATCTTAGTATATTGCTTGGGATGCTGTGATGACATTGAAGCTGAAAGTGTTTAGGAAAAGTATTTTCAAATACTAAGAGCTGGGTCGAATTTTCTAATGCTGAAATATATGCTGAATATTGATATATATAATTTGGTCTTTGGGAATATTCTGGTGACAACATATACATATTTCAGCTCCTGAGCCCAAGCATGTTTCTAAGCACATGATAAAACAGATACATTGTAAGTCTGTTGATATGAGCAATATTACATAGCTCCTTAAGTGTTTGATGGATTAATACTTTAATTTTCAATAACAGGATTTTTGCCTATGCTGCACTTGATTTTTTTCTTGCCCAAATGTGTATTTAATTTATAATATTTGAGTCCAATATTGTAGTAGCACTATATTTAGTTTTAAGAAGTCTGTTTGATTTAAATAAGGCTCACTTTGAAGCTTGAGCTTAATGGTAGATTTGGGGGGAAACGGGGGTGCATGGTAGTTCTGTTTTGTGTCTTTCTTTTAGTGGTTATATCCTGTTACAGAGAATGATTATGATGAGAGCTTATGTGGAGGAGTCAGCTTGTTGCATGTTCTTAATCTGTGGCACGTCTCTGAAAGCCTGCCTGGCTTCTTTTAGATATGATCTGCAGTTACACACATCTGAACAACATAATACATGAAAGTGCATATGATTTTTCTTTAAGTCCAGTGTGTGGTTAATACACCAATACTGTTTGGGATAGTAAAGATTATTGTGTGTGTTTGCTCTGAATGGACTCCCTCTTTTGTTCCTTCAGCCCAGTAAGAACACTGACTCAGAAACTTGAATATTTAAAATGCCTGAAGGCAAGACTTCGCTCTCCAGGCTTTGCTCCTTGTCTTTGCAGAGATGATGACTGCATAAAAGCACATGATTAGGTGAAGCATTGAATCATTATTTATAGACCATAACATCTATTTATGTATTTTTAATTGGGGTTGAATTCAGCATCGAAGTCTTCTAAAGCACCAAAGAGATACACAAGAACTACCCTGACAGCAGCTTCTGTGCTTGAAACATTTGCCCCAGACTTTGTGCAGATTTAGTGAGAGGGCATGTGGTGTGAATGTGTAGAAGATTATTCTCTTGACCAGTACGTGGTGGTGACAGGGTTTCTGAAGAGTGAAGTCGATGAAGACTCTGTATATCTGGGTTGCAGTATCTGGACTCTGATGAACCTTGTGTGGAGACTTCCAGGAAGGAAAGCATCTTCTGAAGTTACCGTGAGAGCACAGGCTCTGCTGGCTGGGGGTAGGTCCTGCAGTTATGGCAGCAAATACTTCACAATTGCCAAAGCTGGGTAGAATCCTGCTTACGTGCTAAGAAGCTGAGCTTGCTCTATCTCTAGCTGCACTCTCCCCTCCTTTTGCTTGACAGATAATTTTCAGTTAGGCAAAAAACTCTGTTTGAGAGAAACTAGACCAAAGACTGCAGTGATTACCCCACCTAGTTATTTCTGGAACCAGAGTACCATCCTGGGCTTGCTTGTGCGGAACTTCAGAAACAGCCGTAAAATTCAGGTGCCTCCAAAAGCATGGTCACACATTGCCTGAGAAAGGTCAGAAGATGCTTGAGAGGCTTCCAGATTCATGTTCCAAGAGGTCTGGCTGCAGAAAGACATTGTTGCTGTGGTCAGTATTGGGGCCAGTCCTGTGTGATATCTTTATCGATGATCTGGACAGAGGGAATCAAGTGCACCCTCAGTCAGTTTGCAGATGGCATCAAGATGGGTGGGAGTGCTGATCTGCTGGAGGGCAGGAAGGCTCTGCAGAGGGATCAGGACAGGCTGGATCCATGGGCTGAGGCCAGTTGTGTGAGGTGCAGCAAGGCCAAGTGCTGGGTCCTGCCCGTGGGTTACAACAACCCCCTGCAGCTCCAGGCTGGGGCAGAGTGGCTGGGAAACTGCCCAGTGGGAAAGGACCTGGGGGTGCTGGTCAGCAGTGGCTGAACGTGAGCCAGGGTGTGCCCAGGTGGCCAAGAACACCAAGGACATCCTGAATGTACCAGCAATGGGGTGGCCCAGGAGGAGGGCAGTGACTGTCCCTCTGTGCTGGGCACTGGTGGGGCCACACCGCAAATCCTTCTCAGTTTTGAGCCCCTCAGTGCAGGAGAGACACTGAGGTGCTGAAGTGTGACCAGAGAAGGGGAAGAGAGCTGGGGAAGGGTCTGGGGCACAAGTCCTGTGAGGAGCAGCTGAGGGAGCTGAGGGTGTTTATCCTGGAGGAGGCTCATAGGCATCTTACCTCTCTTTACAACTCCCTGACAGGAGGGTGTAACCAGGTGGGGGTTGGTCTCTTCTCCCAGGGAACAAGTAACAGGATGAGAGGAAATAGCCTTACGTTGTATCAAAGGAAATTCAGGTTGGTCACCAAGAAGACTCTTTCCACTGAAAAGGTGGTTAAGCATTGGAATGGGCTGCCCACGGAGTCACCATCCCTGCATGTGTTCAAGAAATAAAACCTGGCACTTAGTGTTACGGTTTAGTTGACATGGTGGTATTCGGTCAAAGGTTGGACTCAATGACCTTGGAGGTCTTTTCCAACCTAAATGATTCTATGATTCTGTGAAAGGATTGGATGCTGTGGTCAGCATCAGCAGCATCTATTCTCTGAGAGGTGACAGCTCATTGCTTCCAGTGAGTTTCTACCAGCAGGTTTAACCTTCAATTTGGGAAAGAAAAATTCAGTCTGGCATGCATGCTTTGGGAGGCTGCTGTAGGTCAGCTGGAGGTTAAGAGGACAGAGGCAGCAATGACAAGGTTATGGTTCAGTGGTCTGTGTCCTTCAGAGGTCATAGATGAGACCTTTGTACCTCAAAAACCTCTGCATTGATCCGAGAGCAGGAATGGGAACTAAATTAAAGCTGCAGAGTGCAGAGACTGACCCTCCATCTCTGGAAATCCTGCTGTTGGCTGCAGTTGAAGCCATGTCCTAGTTTTGGAGATGCATTCCCTAAGGAGGTGATGAACAGTCAGCTTCATGTGTGCTCTTGCCTGTCAGGGCTGTATGGAGGAAAGCTGAGCTCTGCTAATGTGTCAAAGTGCTTCACACACCTGGACGAACCCTTCATGGAGAAGGAGTGAAGTGTAACTATGCAGTGTTGAAGGGAAATGCAGTTACTGCCTCCAGGTAGATATTGGTGGTAGAGATGTAAACTGTTATTTGAAAGTCCTTTGGTTTTTCACCTCCCAGCTCACTGGGAAGTGAAAGAGAACATTGGTGATGATGAGTAAGTGAGCAGTGTTACGGGATCTTGGCCAAAGCCAAGATGGGAAGGATCTTCTCTGAAAGTCCCTTCCTAAGCTCTACTTGGCACACTTGCCTGGGAGCACTCACAATAGGCTGTTAATTATTTCCAGTGCTCAGGTCAGATTAGAGTTGATTAATGGATTTTGGGAATAGTGATGTGGAAGTATGTCTTGTTACATCTGGTAATAATAATAATAATAGTTTTTTTTGTTTGTCTTAATTCAGACTTATGAGAAAATAGAAAACTCTTTATTTATTTGAAATTTTAGCCTTTTCAGTAACACGGTGAAATCCCATCAGTCCACCTTCCATTTTGCAGTATTGTAAGCTGTTTGTTTTCTTGGTGCTTATCAACATTTAATTTAAACAGTTTGTTGGGGACATTTGTTTGTTTAATATAGAATCACAGTATTGAAACATGAGATGTTTGTGGTTTGTTTGTAATACTAGATGCATGACTCCTGCAGACAATGAAGTACAAATTTAACATGTTATTTACATTTTGTTGTTTTATGAATAATTATTGCAGAGATCTTTCCCACAGGAAGATCGTGAGAAGAGTGGAAGCATTTAAAAATAATTACAGTTCTACAAAGCCTATTTTCGTCCCTATTTTAATGTAAGTGTTGTTTTCAGAAAGAACTGGAGTGTACAGTAAATTTCTATAGGAGTGTTCAAAACATTACATGGAAATCAAGTCCCCTCAGGAAGCCTTGCAACTGAGAAATCTGGGGTTTTGGCTATCAAGGTATAGGTAAATAGGGGCTTGTTTCAAAGTCATACAGGAGTAGGTGACATTAGCGAGGGCCTTTAAAAACTGGGTCACTTATTTAGGTGCCTAAATGTAAATTTGAAGTCTAACTCTGTTACTTATATGCCTGTAGTTGTGACTAGTTTTCTGTGTGAAAATGTGTGTGTGTGTGTGTGTGATAGAGCTGTGCTATTTTCAAACTTGGAAATGGGATGTTTGTTGGAATCTGCATATTTAAAATTAGATTTCCTCTGAGGTTACACAATTGTAGAGTAAATCCAGAAAAGCATCACTGACTAATTATATTACTCCAGATTTTTACTTCTATAAATTATATCAGAAACGAATTCCAAGTACTCTGAAAATTCATAATGGTGCTTCCCAGCATCAGCTCTGAACTGTTCAGCAAGTGGAAGAGATCCAAAGGATGATTAGGCATGTTGGTGTTCAGAGGAGGCTGAATAATTGCAGAACTGGGACGGGTACCATTCTTCAAGAAACTCTTTAAATATAGTTCTTTCATCGTTGAACAAGCTTGCAGTAACTTGGTTCCTTAAACAAGCTTTTTTTGTTCTGCTATCAAATTGAATAGTCTTTAAGGGCTTAGAGGTAGATAAGTAGTTTTAATGATCTGACAGCTAAAGAAGTTTGCTTTGATATAGTCTGGGACACTAGATCATGTGAGAATTAGGTGATTTTAAACCTTGTCTGAATTAAGTTGTTTCATTCTGGTTTAAATGAATGCAAAAAGGCAAGCCTATCTTCCTTCAATACTCAAAAGTACATTGAGAATAAGAACATTGGAAAGATTTAGACAGTTTCTTAGAAATTGCAAAGCTTTTTCATTTTCCCACCTGACCTGGACTTGGAGGAGAGGCTGCTGGAGACAGCTTGTGTATAAAGAGCGTGAGGACGAAACAGAATAATTTGATCGTACTAAAGGGCTTCTGTATCAGTATCAGAAAGACTTTTAGTTTGATCCTCTCATTAATAATGGATGGCCAGACGGATGCTTCCTCCTCTGCTGTCTCTTTTAAATTCATCTGAATGATGGTGAAAAATGCAGCCCAGTGGTTTGAGCCTGGCTGTCTCTCCAGTTTAAAAGTGCAGTGTCTTTCTCTGAATCTCCTCTTGCAACACAGCAGTTTTGGTATGTTGAAAAGTGCACTTGGGAAGTTTCCTTACCAAACCAAGCAGGTCAAACAACCTAGTTGTTCAATACACAAAAGACCTAAAACTGTGAAGCTGCATTGTTGCAGCCCTGGCTCAGCATTTTATTGCCATCTGCAACACGACCAGCTTTGGCTTTCCCTGCTTTCATAGCAGGGCTGCCTGTATGATTGCTCAGCATCCCAAAATATGTCAAATTTGCTGTCCCCAGAGGACACTAGCCTCCTGAACATTGGCAAGCCTGCAGGGATATGCAGTGAGGGAAGGGCTTGTGCTGCCTGACCTGGAGTGGGAGCTGGAGCCTTTGGTCAACACCACAGTTCAGAACTTTACTGTTACCTGCTGACATAACAGCGGATATGTTTTTCAGCTTTCACCTACTTGTGTTATTTTTAGTAATATCATTACATTCCCACCATGTTCCTGGTCCAGTGGGAAATCCTCTCAGGGATATCATGATCCCTGATTTCTGGTATAATTTCACTCAATATGTTTTGGAAATGTGTCTCTTTTTATGAGCTCGCTTATGTTGTATGGACATAAAGAGGAAGGAGGAAGTGGATGGTTTCAGGGCTGTAGAAGGAATTAGCAGCTTCTACCAAGAGGCACTGGTTGGTTTTGTGAGAACTGAGGCAGCTCCTCCTGAGCAGGTGCTGCTGACAAGGACATGCCCTGTGGCCTTTGAGGTAATACTGATGGTGGAAGCTGCTGTAGACTTCACACTGTCCCTGGACTGAGAGTGATCCTGTCCCACAGTGTGCTCTGACGATCTGGAGCAAGGGTGGAAGGAATTAGGAGAGCCTTGCTCTCTTCCCATCATCTGGTGGGACATGGTGTCCCACATGGTACCTAGTAGTGGGGGCACGTGTGGTACTTACAGAACTTTCCCAGTGGCCCTGTGCCTACAGGAAAGCTTCAGATGAGGCTGTATGGCATGTCTACTTTTTTGTAGCTCCATTCCCTCTTTATAAAAAATGGGCACAATCTAATTTCCTTAAGGAAACATTTTACTAATTGCCGGTGTTTTGCATACTATGAGAGCACCTGGAAATAAAGAACTCCTGTAGAGAGCTATTTGGTGGCGAGGTTTTCCAAACAAATCCAAACACATGGTTAGGTTTTAACCTAACTGTTGTGCCCCTTTTTGGAGTATAATGTTTCCTGCAAGAATTTTGCATTTCCACGCTTGGCTGTTGCAGTGTCCTCTTGGTGAACTGTTCTTTGTTCTCAGGGCTTGCTTGAGCTGATACTGTAAACGTCCTGGCAATTACTAGGTTTGATTTAGTAAGTCTAGATGTTTGCACAGGTCTTTTGATCTTTAATATAGTGGACATAAATACTTGAAAATCAAAGTAGTTAAGAAAGCATTGCAGGGAACCTGTCTGCAAGAATTGATATAGTTTCACCACTGCCTTTATTTAGCTATGCTATACTAGATTTTTTTCTGTGGCAAGTTTGCCTGGTTAGCTGCTTTAAAGCAGGTTTCATCTGATCATATTCAGATACCTCTATTTTACTTGGCGACACATTTTTTAGGCAATGGAGCAGAAAGTGCACTTGAAAGATGTCATGCATCTAGTCTGAAAATAAAGATCTACAAAAGGCCAAATAACTATTTCCTCCTAAGAGTGCCTGTTCCTCTCCTTTGGCCAGAAATGGAGCCCATGGCAACAAGCTCAGATGAGGATTCAGCTGATGTTAAAGAACAAAAATCCCTGTTTTAATGTTCCTATATTCCTGTTAGTTACTTGTGTGGAGGTCAAACCTGAGGCTGTGGTTTGACTGTGTAGAAAATCCAGCTTTAGGGCTCCTACAGCTGTATTAAAAGCATTAAGGCCATGAAATATAAAATGCTGACTGCTATAAAACTTGCTGTCAATTCAAATTTGTTCAAAATCTCTCAAAGCCTCCCAGCGTAAGATTTAAATTTTTATTGCCAGGTCAAATATCAGAGGTCTTCCTATGGCTGGCATAAAGCTGACCTGTAAATGTGCACTCTGGCTAATTCAGCAGAAACATAACCGTGTGCCCGGATCTGATTTGTACCACTGGGTAATCCAGAATAAAACAGATTTGCTGCTGTCCTGAAGGATCTCAGACCTCAGACCATTACAGCAAAACCATTTTCAATAACAGTGTGTCTTTTGGTGAAAAACCTCAATTCAGTTCCAAGGTGGTTTTTTCCCTATTGTTACTTTTTTTGCTGTTAGTTTCTAACTAATAAGTAGAAGCTACACTTGAATAGAAATTAGTAAATGAATGTCTTTTGCTGGTAGTCAATTTATTTCTCTGGTGCTGAAATGCCTAGATGAGTTTAGGAAAACAAGTACAGTGCTTTCATCTATATATAAAAAGATTAACGGTATATGTCAAACATAACCTTTAAAGCAATTATAAAGTGATCTCACTCAGGGGATGAAAACAATTTTTGGAATAACTGTATGTATGTTTTTCTGGAAGTTTAGGCCAGGCTGGAAATGCCAAAGGGGTTATCCTGGAGGATTGGGTCTTGGCCATTTGCACAAATCACCTTTTAAAAATCGGTAATGGGACATTTTAATGACCCTCTATATTTCTGTTTCCCCCTACAAGAAAGTGATTATTGGAGCTCTTTACATCATTCCTTTGAGGACAACAAAGGAAGAAAAAGCTCAGTTTGTCAGAAAAGAAAAAAGCTTATTGCTTATGCACTGAATATCCACATAGGCTTTTTGACAGTTCCAGCCTCAACTTATTTTAAAAAAAAATCTTATTTTTCCATAAGCAATCAATTAAGACATCTTTTTTTCTGCCTTAAGAAAGCCTCAAAGAAGCAGTCTCTCTTCACCTATATCACGTATGTTTTACTTGGTATTTTGAACTAAAAGGCTGGAGATGAAGGAAGAAAGTGTGTTACTTCCTGAGCCATAACTAAAAACTTTCACTGAGGAGTGGAGAAGAAGATAGCCAGTTTATTTACATGGGTGGTATTTCAGCCTTTGAGAGCACATCTTATGTGGGTGTGCTGGGTGGAACAAGGGCAGGTAAAAGCTGATTTTTCTGGCTGCAAATATTCCAGGGATGAAGGTGAGAAGAGCTGATAAACACTAAGAGGAACAGAGAGCTGTAGAAGCCGCATGTCTGTGGGCATAAACTGATTATGAATACATTTAAGCCAGAATACAGACTGTTTCCAACTCTGCGGTGTGTTGGGGCAGCTTTCCAGCAAAATAGCAGAGATGTAAGTGTTCTTTACTTCTATTTGAAATTCGATGAGTTTTATTGATTAGAGCATGAAAAAGTTGCTGTGATATCTGGGGTCTGGATTTGATGATGCCCAGGAGGATCTTTGTGGCTAGTGGCACGAGGAAGGGGACCAGGCAGCTCTGCTCACCGGGTGCTGGTGGCACACCTTTGGCAAGAGGCATGCACCTGGGCTGCAGCCATGCAAAGTAGCTGGTTGTTTTGTGGTTGGATGGAAAGGAGTGGTACTTGGCTGTTGGCACTGCTGGGTGAGAGGGGAGCATGCTTTTTTCCAGGTTTTTGCAGCAGCATATTTTTGATCCTCTGAGAGCATCTGGCCCAAAAGCTTCTCTTCTTGCAAAGGAGGGTGCCTGTCCTGTGCTGTGGGTTGGCTCTGGGTTCAGTCCATGGGCTCCCACAGCAATGGGGAGTAAGCTTGAGCCCTAAAACCAGTACTCAGCATGGTGAGAGTCTTCCTCAGATGAAATCCCATGAAAGGCTGATCCCCTTTTTGGGTCCTCCTCAAACTGAGTGGTCATGCTGTCTCTGCACCATCATGATCCTGCTACTAGAACAGAACTAATATTGTTTCCATATCGCACTCAGTACATTAATTGACATTTCCCACCCCAGTACTTTCCCAGTTGAGATGTTTTGTGCTTGCAAACATCCTATCTGCAAAACTGTAGTTCACTTTATCCTTGAAACTGTTAATGAAAAAATCTCAACAGACCACAATACTGAGATCTAGGTAAGATGGGAGATTTAATTACCAGAGAGTGTGAATCAGTAGCCTCAGAGGGATTCAGAGCAAGCAGGACGAAATCTCTTTGGTGGAAAGTGGTCCCCAGGAACAGGGACTCCTTTTCACAAGATAGGGGACTTCAGGCCCACGGGGCTGCCCATTCCCAGTTCTGTCTTTTTTTACTCCAGACAAGTCTAGGCAATTCCAGGGTAGGCATAAAATTAGAGTATTTTGTACATAGATCTGTACTTGATGTGAGGCAGGTGGGGTGGTCTGGCAGATCTGTCACCTATGGAAAGTAAGCAAAGTGGTGGTGACTCCATGAAATTTTCTCACATGGGTCAGTCTCTTTTGTGGAAGTCAAGAGTAAGAATAAATTTCTTCTTAGTGTTGAGGTTTCTATTTTATTAGGCAGGTCTATTTTTTCCCTCAATGAACAGTTCATCACCTGTTTTTTGCTTCCATTGGCAATGGACACCTCAGCTGCTCTTCTCACCAGCACAGAGGCGTTCAGCTCAGCACTGTGCTGTCTGTTATATCTGGAAAGAGTATTTCCTATTTATGCTTGTCTGGAGTAATTTTTCCAAAGCCAGAAGGTTTTGTTTGAGAATATCAAATCCCTTGAAAGTACTGTATAATTATCTACATGATTAATTTAAGTGTCTGTCGTGGCTCTGCAGTGAGCTCAGGGGCGTAGACAGGCAACCCGCAGCGTATCGACGCCCGCAGCTTTTCCTGTGGGGAGAAGGAATGGGGTTTTGAAGGCTGCCTGCCTCCGGCGGCGTGGAAGGGGCTGCCATCCTCTGTCTCTGGAGGGTTGTGTGTGCATGGAGGGGGAGAGCCCTCCAGCAATGTTGCTCAATGAATGATGGATGAGTTTTGCGTGGAATGCAGATGCCTTTGAACGCTCCAGCCGCCTAACTGCAGGATTGAAGCTGAAGTCAACATCAGTGCCCTTTGCCAACACAGAGGAGATTTGGAGACTTGAGCTAAAACTCTGAGCTGCTTTCAAGGAGCCCCAACAACTCCAGGCCGGAGACCCAGGCAGTGCTTTTGATCTGGGGATAGCTGGCAAAAGACAGTCCATAATATGTCTACCCAGTGTCAAAACTGATAAACAGCTGAGAGCAAAACTCCTTACATTAAGAGGCAAAAAGGGCCTCAAAGAATGATCTGGTCCAGTCTTCTCTAGAGCTTGAATGGTTCTGAACCCTGTATGGTTACTGAGAGCTGTACCAATGTTTGCTGTTAAAGCAAAGGGTCATTGCCACAAGGGTGTCATTGTCATAACTCACAGGATGTTACCCATTAAATGACCTCTTACTGTACTCGCACTAGGACAGAAAATGATGCTGAAGGAAGTAAGAGGGATTGAAATGGACAGATCTACTGTCTCCCACAACCCAAGAGATACTGGCTGTAGTCATTGTTCATGGCAGATGTCTGACCTTCTGCAGAGCCCATGGGTGATGGAGACTCCAGCACCTGAGATGATGGTGTTCCCCAGTGCCTTGATATTCTTCATGCTTCTGAGTGTAATCTAACCACTACCCTAAATCTACCTGGATGTGCTTCACATATATCACTCCATCATGGACAAGACAAACAGACTGCTTTTCTCCTCCTGGTCACTGTGGGGTATTTTAAAGTACATGAAGACCTTTAGCTTTTGCTCTCACACCCCACCTGCAATACCTTCTCCTTTTTAGACTAGCAGGCCCTAATTTTTTTTAGTATTTCGTAGTAAGTCATGCTTTCAAGACTGGCAAGTCATGTAGAGCTCTGCTCCAATGGGGCAGTTTTGCTGCTGAGACCTTCCCAGCCCCGTGCAAGGCTACAGAAATACTTCATATACCTTATTGGCTTTGTCCCCACTGACACGTCCTGGACAATGACCGTTTTTTTTCCTGCAACAGTAGGACTTTATTGAAAGGAAGGATTCCCTATAAACCCTGGAAAATGTTCAAAGCCAAGCTGGATGAGGCTCTGAGCAACCTGGTCTGGTCGAAGGTGTCCCTACCCATGGCAGGGGGGTTTGGGACCATATTCCTTTCTAACCCAAATCATTCTGTGATTCTATGAAACTCTGCATCTCTTGCCAAAGATTTGCCACATAGCCAACCCTATCTAAGTGAGATTTTCCTTTTGTAGTACTCTGCATTTGTCCTTGATGAACTTTACCCTAATTTTTAGAGTATGTTTTTCTGATTTTTGCCAAGATATTTTAGATGCTAATCCTGTTTTCCAGTGTGTCTGCAGACACTCCCAGCTTTGTGTAATCTGCAGATTTAATATGTGTACTCACTTTCATTGTCCGGGTCACTAATGAATGTGCTGAGCAGAGCTAGACTATATAGATCCAGCAGAGCTCCACTTACAGTGTCCTTCTGTTTTCACAGAATGTCATTAATAACTACTCCCTGGGTATGGATTTATAGTAGTCTCATTTAATCGTATTTCCCTAGTATATTTATGAGAAAGTTGTTTGAGACAGTGACAAAAGCTATAATAAAGCCCAGATAAATGACATCCAACAACTTTTCCATTATGAAAAGAAATTAGTTTGATTTCACATGATTTTATTCTTGTCTCTCCTGTGTCTGCTGCTGCTTATAGTTTTGTTCTCTTACACATACAAGCAAACTATTTATTTGTTTGATTTGGAGTTTTTAAGGTGATTGATGCTAGATAAACTGATGTCACATTTTTCTGCTGCTTCTCTTTCTACCCTTTAAGAGAGCCACTGAATTTGCTGTTGTCCGTAATTCTGGCCCCTTACCTGTTTGAGTTCTCACAAGTGACCATCGGGAAGGTATCTGAGATGGTTTGTCCCACTCTGCTGGACTGGAAATACCTGACTTGGACAGAGGACTGATCTCTTACCCTGGAACTGGCAGAGAAGAGGATAGTATGCCTCTGTAGTGATATTGTGTCGCACTGTGTGCTAATCCTCCGTGCATAGTTGGTAATTTTAACAAGGACTAAAGCAAAAATCAAACCAGTATTGCCTCTTTCGGTGTCATTTTTCAATAACTTTCTGTCTGAGCAACGTTTCTCTGGACTGTCTTCTTGGTATTAATATGCATATAAAGGGTAACTTTTTTTTTATCTACTGCAAGTTTTATTTCATTTTTATGCCCTGATGTTTCTATTTTTTTTGCCTATGTGTTCACACTATTTTTTTAACTTGTGTTCAGTAACCTTTTAGTGTTCTTTCTTCTTGTCTTTGAGGAAAATGAAAAGCTCGTGATGCTGCCAAGTCTTCTGATCCTTCTTCATTGAGATGCTATTGTGCCTGTGCCTTTTAAGCACAAAATATTGTTTCTTCAAGAAACTACAGCTCACCTTGATTTTTTTTTCCTTTAAACTCTTCTCCATGAATTCTCACCTAGCAGGTTTTTTTTTATGTACTGAAGCCAGGCATTTCTGTTTTGCTGTTCCCAGTCCCTTGATTTTACAGGCATTCTTACATGAGTTTCTTTCCACCTTCTTACATACAACACATCCCTCTCAAGAGGCACTTCCCTGCTGATTACTTGAACCATCCGTTGTGAGAATGTTGCTCTGAAGGCACCAGGACCCTCTGTCTCCTGCTGTGTTTCTTTCCTAGCAGATATTTCATGCTTGTACTTTCCCATTACCATTGAATCAGCTGTTATCAGGTCCTTGGTTTAGGGTTTGTTGTGCCCCTCCCCTGTGTTTGTTCTGTTTTGTGCTTGTTGTGCCCTCCCCATGTTTCTTTTGTTTTGTGCTTTCCCTCCTTATTATTAACCAGATAATTTAGCAGTTCTTCCTCCCCCTGTGTTCTGGACCTCAGAGCAAATACATACATGATCCTTGGTATGCCAAGAGATTCTGCCTCTACTTTTTCTTTATTGGTCCACATATAAACGATGCATTTTTAGATCAGTATTCCAGATCTTGGTCTTACTACAGCAAGTTCCAGTTATGTCAATTAAATCATTGCTTTTGTCTTAAATATGAGATCTTAAATAAGACTGAAGTTCTGTGTTAAAAACCCCCACATATTCACCAGTGTTGCATTAGGTATCTAAGATGTTCAGAGAATTTAACCTTATCCCCATGTCAATCTGTTCTGTATTATCACATCTTGTTTTACACCTGTGCCCGGGCAGTTTCTGTCTTTATTCTCCTTTTTTTCCCTGCTTTTCCTACCCTGAGCCTAACTCAGAATTCCCTCTCACTAAGCCAGTTCCTCCTTTCCCAAGCTGACATCTATCCCTGTTGAGCCGCTGGTGTAACATCACCCTCTTGGTGAAGATGCTGGTGTCCTCCTATAGGAGCATCACATGTGGCCCTGATCTGTTACTGTCCCTGCTTGAGCTTTTTTGGGGTCACTCCTGTCTGTCTAGGTAGTGCCCCACAGCCAGGGAGGCGGCAGAACTTTGGATACAGCTTCTGGGCAGTAGCATTTTGCAAGAGCCTCTCTCTACACTCATTCTTTTGGGGCTTATAAGCTCTTTCTACAGCTTTTTTACCTAATACAAGCCTTTCATACACATCTGCAAGAGCAGACCTGCAGGCTGCAAGCTCGAAGCTGCTGCTTTCTTCAGTTTTCCTGGTGCACAGCTCACTGAGCAGCATCCACTGCTGGAAAACAAATCCTTGAAAAAATCCAGTCAACCAGACTTGACTCGTGTCAGGGTTTTTTCGTGTTTCATAGATCCTAATGATCCTGGCAAAAACCCCCCATCTCACCCTCTTGCCTGCTAACCCCCAGTTCCCACTGCTTTCTGGTTGCCTGTGTGCCTCCCTCTCCAAACTGCAGGAAATTGGGGAATTCACCTGCCCAACTCTTTTCCCGGAGAACTGGATGGTTACTTCCTTTGGATGCTTTACCCGCAGGGTGGCTGTGAGCCCCTGCTGCCACTAAGGGAGGGACCCCATTGGTGTCCTCACCCTTCGTGTTTGCCGCTGCCCCTCCTTTGTGCAGCTTGGTGGGAAGCTAAGTCCGGAAAGAGACCGATTTAAGCCTATCCCCCAAAATCACTGGCATGGATGGCAGAACTGCCAGCTTCAGTCGCTGGTGAGGCCGGTGCCCCTCCAGCGGCGCTTGCAGCGGGTTCGGCAGGAATGTCTCCTCTGCTTCGGCGAGAGCGCTGGAGCTGCGGCAGGAGCATCCGCTGGGCTCTGCCGTCGCCGTGTCCCAGGGAGGGTCGGGAGCTGATGGTGACCTTTTATTCCCTTGCTGAGCAGAGCAGCTGGTGCCCTCAAGTGGTAACGCGCAGGAGGAGAGCGGCCGGGCCCTGCGAGCCGGCCTCGGGCCGCCGGGCTGGGGCTGCCGGGCGCCTGCTGTGCTTCTGGCGGGTCTAACCACGCTGTTTCCTTCCCCTTGCAGGACGCGACGCTGTGGTGAGCGTGCTGGGAAGGACGCTTTGTTCCTGCGGGAGCGGGGACACCGGCGGCAGCAGACCTGGACAGCCACAGACGCTCGCAAACTTGACCCACCAGCCCGTTCGTAGGGCCGGCTGTAGCGCCTTCACACCAAATATCCTGCCTTGGCTGTGTTCTTGGTCGGCTGGAACCCCCAGAAAATCTCCCTGAGACTAGATGGAGCTTGCCTTGGACCTGCAGCCCCACTCCAGCATGTCCCCAGGGGCTGCGGGGGGCCACGGCGGACGACCAGGGAGCCGACTGGGGCCGGGGCTGATGCTGTGAGGGGATGCCCAGGGACAGCGATGCCCATCACACAGGACAACGCGGGGGTCTTCCTCCCCCTCCTGTGCCAGTGGCTGCAGAACAGCCGTCGGGAGGGGGCCGAGGGAGCCGAGCAGCAGCTCTGCCGCTCGGCTGTCCAGAAGCTGAGCGAGTACATCCAGCTCAACTTCTCCGTGGATGAGAGCAACCTGCAGCCAGGGAGCTGCGGGACTTTGGATACGGAGATCTGCACCATGTACCTGGCCCAAGAGATGCGGAAAAATGAGGTCCTAGGTTTGAGCTTTGGCAATATCCCCGCTCTGGGGGACTATGGGGAGAAGCGTCGGGGAGGAAAGAAGAGGAAGGCGCATAAGGGGCCCGTGCTCGACGTTGGGTGCATTTGGGTGACAGACTTGAAGAAGAACAGCCCGGCCGGGAAGTGTGGGAGAGTGCGCCTGAAAGACGAGATCCTTTCTCTGAACGGGCAGCTGATGGTCGGTGTGGATGTCACTGGAGCAAGGTAAGGGTGGAAGAGCCACCAGCAGCAGCTGCCTCTGGTGCCACATGGTAAAAGTCACAGTTGATATTCATGGAAGTCCAGGAGCAGAGGTTTTGACCTCTGCTTTCCAGCCCCTGAGAGAGCCCTGGATTTGTTCTTAAGGTCTTGTGGAAAATAAGTAACAAAAGCAAATTGATGATTAGCCTACATGTACTACTCACACTTCCACTGGAAAATTTTCAGGGGTCACTGGGTCAAAAAATTTTACGTCATAATCACCAGAGAGGCTCTACTAAAACAGAAGCCTTCCTGGGTTTGTACAAAACCGTTTCCTTAACCAGAAATGAACACAGACGCAGCAGCACTGGAAGATATTTTTACAGGTGCTTCTTATTTTTGTTGAATTATTTCAGTTGAGGGAAGCATTTTTGACAGCTAAATGTTGTCTGAGACTTTCTCAAAGCAAGACATTTTTGTGTTTTCCAGTTTGGAACAACTTCATTTTAATAAATTCCCTTTGATTTTAATGCATTTGCTCTCTTCTGATGTCTCCTGACCCAGAAAACTTGATATCTTTAAGAGTTCAAATAAAAAATTAAGATTCTTGCAATGATATAGATTATTCTTGTGGTGTTTTTTTTAAATTCAACTATTCCATGCTGTAAAATCAGTTATTGTCCCAGTTTTGCTCTTTGTGGGCTGGTAGACTTTCTCACATTACCCTTTGCAAAGGCAAAAACCTTTCTCTGCTGTAGATGAGGATGTAAATACTCTTTCATACCTGAGGTTACAATGTACGTGAGGGCATGAAATCCTCCCTGTCTTGCCAAAAGGGAATCTGTCTTTGGGGATGGATACTTTTGGAAACCAAGTGTTAGTGAAGTGATCCCAGCAGGCAGTGAATGTGGCAGGAGTTTGGGCTGACCACCACTCCCAATTTGAATGGCAGAATAAAAGCAGTGACTCCGCAACCTGTGGGTGCTCAGCAGCTCAACCTTCTGTGGTTTCACAGGTATGAGAACAACCCTCTGTAATTCCTAGCTCGTAATTCAGTGAGTGTATAAATATTGGTAGTGTGGCAGTATCAGTGGCACCTCCAAATTTGAGAGTGTTTATGGAAAAAGCAGTTAGCTTGCTGTTTCCCTTTTGTCAGCTGTCACTGTTTCTAAATACAAGGGAATTGCTTGCAGTGGGCAGCAATGTTATCTTATTAATAATGCAAAATGAGAGATAATAGCCAATGAAGTCCAAAATGTTTAGATATCTGTCCTTTTTGGCCTGTCCTTGAAGGCTTAATTTAGATCTTGTTCCTTTTGGAAAGCTCTGTTATTACATCAGCAAGCTGTGACTTCAGCTAATGGGAACCAAGTGCTCCATTTTCCTTACTTTTTTTGGCCATTATGAAGGCAGAGTTTTGGTAGTGTGGGGCCAATGTTGTTCTTAAAATCCTGTTTTAGAATATTCTACATCTAATTTAGGCCAAAATTTAGGACATTTCTTAGTCAAAACCTGTTTTATTTTCAGCATCCAAAGCAGCCTTACCTAAATTACTGTTGACTGCTATTTGACAAGGATGATGTTGATGGATGACATTTTGGGACCTTGGGGATGCTCCCAGTTTGGAGTGCTGGCTTTTGCCTATCAGGGAGCTGGCTGACAGCTCCAACCCCATGTTCCTGCAAGTGTTCATCTGGAGTGCTTGAGGATGCTTGGAGAGTCTTTCAGTTGCTTTCTCCACTGGTGTGCTCAGAAGGGACAT
The DNA here is from genome assembly GCA_013398955.1 of Callaeas wilsoni. Classification (NCBI taxonomy): domain Eukaryota; kingdom Metazoa; phylum Chordata; class Aves; order Passeriformes; family Callaeidae; genus Callaeas; species Callaeas wilsoni. The sequence goes on along the minus strand of VWPU01018837.1, from coordinate 19,735 downwards.
AATTCTGTCTAGCTTTATAATAGGCTGAAAGGCAACATCAACTTGCCCTCTGGGAAGACTGCTTCCAAGAAGCTTTCCTAGAGTATTTCCATATTGCTGCTATGATGGAAGTAGCAGAGCCTTTTCTCCTTTGTTTTTCAAGGTGTTGTTGGGGCAGGACAGGGCACTCAACAGTAGTCCTGACTCGATTTCTGACTGCCTTATTATTCTCTGGCTGAGTGAGAAACACTTCCAGGTTGATACAAGGGGCTGTGGGTGCTGTGATTTGTGGTGTGATGTACTTAGTGGAGCCTGCACATGGTCAGTGAAATTAAAATACTGCCTTAGCTCCTGCCAGCACCAGGCTGGATTGGGCAAGAAAAATCACTGCTTATGTGTTTGTTCCTCACCTGCCAAATGTTCCAGGGCAGCCCCATCTTGCTCCATGAAGGAATTTTTCACACGGATGCTTTAGGGAATCTTCCAATTTATTCCCTTAACAGTGAAGGATTTGACTTGAGGGTCTCACAGCTCTGCCAATTCCCACCTCTGCAGCAGGGTTTGCAGAAGTGTTCTCACATACCCTGGGCTTCGTGTAACCTCACCTCTAGTTCCAACCTGCCATCCAAACCCTCCCAGTTCCAAGGGGCTGAACCAATACACCAGGCAACAAGAGAGGAGAGGTGAGGGCACACAGTTCCTTCTGCTGGCTGTCCTATGGATGTTGTCAGCTTCTAGAGGATGCAGGGACAGATGACTGGAGCTGTAACAGACTCGGCTGTTTTGACTCCTGCCTGGTGTGCCTACAGGTCCTCAGGTCTCAGAATGGTGATGGGGTCAGACACAGTGGGTAAGAGCAGCACAACACTTACTGAAGGAGCCAGCTGTGAGTACCACTCATCTGTCTCTCCTTGCTAGGAAAGCTGAATATGACTTCTTTAAAGAAAAGTTACTTATTTAAATTCCACCTGATTTCCATGTAAACAGCAGAGACGGGTTGATTATTGCTGAACTTGTTTCTTTTATTTTTTTTTTCTTGTCATTTAGAGAAACATTATGCAGTAATAAAATCATCAAAGCTCTTTGCTTAACAGGGTATTATTACATTAGAGAGGAATAATGTAGGTGGTGTCATTTTTGGTGATGTTAGTGATTGAGGGAAAATTATTGCTCTCTTTAGAGTTAGCAAATTGTGTGTGTCTATCAAACACAATTGCAGGGAAATGAGCTGTATTGGAGTACTGAATAAAGGTTAGTCAAAACTCTGCCTATTTATTTATCTTCTGTCTGTACAACTGTATCTCCAAAATACATGGGTTATGTTCCCCCGACAACAACTTCCTATGTGTTTTGAAACTACCCTACTCATTTTGGGCTATTACTCACTTACTGGAGGGAGGCTGTTAGTATTTCTGCAGATGACAGATGAATCCTTCATGTCTTGAGCATAACTGAATGGGGCTTCATTGAGCAAGTCCTGGGAGCATTGCAAAAAAAAAAAAAAATTTTGTCATGAATATAATTCAGTTTGAAATATTTGATTATGAATTTCATCAAGCATAGCTCTCGTGCTTGGACACAGCTACCATATACATTTAATCTTTAAGATCAGTGCTAAGTAGATTTCCAAATTCATTCTTGAAGAAAACAGAGTAAGATACATTACCAGTGACGACAGTGTGGTAGAAACATGAGATATTATTATAATTTTGTCATTGAGAAAACCCAACCACTCCTTCAAAATATCATCTTTTTCATTGCCAAAAATTATCAGACATTGCCATATGTGGGACTAGAGTCTGAGAAGTGGCTGACTTCTTTTTAACCCACAAACTGGAGTTGCTTCCAAAAAATGAAGAGAGAAATGTTTTGACAGCCATACCTTTGCACAGTGCTTTCTTAGTCTCTCCTCTTCAGTCAATGTCCTGGGGGGGAGCTGCTAAGACTCCTCCTCAGCACAAGATATGGCATGTCAAATGTCATGGAAATCAGTTTACTTTCAAAGATGCTGAGAAAGACCTTCAGGAATCAGATCTGCAATGGAGAGGGCGCTTCAAGTGCCACTACTGAAGGCAAAGCTTTTACTTTACCTGAAGCTGAGGGTTTTCAGTAGAGCCAAGGTCTTTCCTGAATGCTTGCTGCTACTGCACATCTTATGTTCGTGCCTCCAGGATAGCTGGAACTGTGAAGGTAAAGTCCTGTTCCTCCTCACAGGTCTATGCCATTAGTAGACGATGATATATGGACATTCTAAGCACAGTCCTGCTTCTCTGTAAGTGCTAGCAGCTGATTAAAGAGGACAATTCAAAATGTCCAGCAAAATTACAGGTCTCAAAATATGCATAGCACTTTGTGCTGCCTGCTGTAGCAGTCAGTAACAGTCCTGGGTTCTGCTGGGTGAAATCTTGAGGTTCTTTGTCAAAAAAAAGTTCTTGCTAGTGCTGCAAACACATCATGTAGTCCCTGGCTGTAATGAGAGACAGATTCTGCCCTGAGCAGGGGTCTTCATCTTCATGAGGGCAGTGTTCTTTGTTCCCTTGTTGTGAGCCCTGCAGACAAGGAGCAGACCTGTACCTGCAAAGCAGTGCATGTGCTGTGGGGCTGGAAGTGGTGAAATCTTTGCTGTGTCCGAGAAGAGCTGCTCAAAAATCTGAGTGTGGTTGGTTTGAAAACTGTTGTTTCAGAAGAGCACACCTTTCAAGGCACTTTTATAGAGATCCTCTTTCCTCAGAAGTTTCAATGGAAGTATTTTTTTAAAATAAACTGCTTTGCTCCTGCAATAGAAATATTTTCTTGCTGAGAGGAACATCCTTTCCCTCCAAATGTGGTCACTCTTTGATATTCAAGTGCTTCAGTTTTGCATTTTCCTTGGGGCACCGCTTCCTGCCATGCTGTGTTGAGGCACTGTGACTGCCTCAGGAGGCTGGCTGTCCTTGCCATGACTACTTTGTCCCTGCCCTGGCAGCTGCAGTTGTCTCTGGAGCATCTGCAAGATTTTTTTGCACTGTTATTTGGCAGTGTGTTGAAAATGCTTCCATGTGCCCCTACTGATGTGTGGGGATGGGATACTGTGGTAACCAGGCTCGAGGGCTGCGCTCCCTCAGCACATCCCCTGCGGCCCTCAGGCCATGTTTTGGGTAATAAATCCATTCCTTAGTAGGGTTGGGTGTTGGGCTGTATGAATGCCTGTGTTATGGTGGAAGGGGGTGGTTCAGGTGCTTATGACAGGATTGTGTTTCATTGAAGTTTTTGGGGATTTATTTTCTGCATGGCATTGCAATCTCCTTTATACATCCTTTTCATTACAGAAAAACCACCCCAAGAAAACCATCCCTGGTCATCACAGAAAGCTTTGTCTCACTGCACCCCCACCTCCCAGGCATGTCAGGTTGCATGGATCGATTGCTCTGTTTTACTGTGTTTCCTCACCTCCTTCCTAAAGCAAAAGTGCTGCCAACACAAAGTGCTGCTCAGTATAAGCAGCTGCTTTGCCTGGTGTTACTAGGGCCTTCTCTTGGTTATGTCCACAAGAAAATATTTTTGTTTCAATAGGAAAAATAATGGAAATTTATCCTGTCCCTTTGCCCTTGGCCAAGGGGCAAACATTTCTGTGGGAGCTCCTTGTTAAAATATTAACAGCACTGACTACACAGCCAAAAACAAATACAGTGGTCCTGGAGACCGCAGCCTCCAAATGCAGTCTCAGGGAACAGAGTTCTCATAACTGACCTAAAAAATACCCCCAACCTGTTGTGGAATTGAATTAGTTTCCTTTTTGATATCATATTACTGATCTTCATGCTGCTAAGTGACAGATCAGGGCACAGAGGCTGAGACCTGGGGCTTGTTATCACGGGCAAGGATGAGAAGCCTGTGCTGACGTGCCCTCCAAACTGCCTGGTGTACGAGTTCTGAGGATGGAAAATAAGCAGCACGTGGGGATTTTGGCTGTTTTCTCATCCAGTTGAGCTGCTGTGAGCTGGGATACAGTAGATGTGTGCTCAACCTGTGCAAAATTAGAGAAAGCCTATGGATGTCTAACATTTGCAAGGTACAGCCTGAGTCTTACTGTGCTCCCGCAGTCTGGAGCATGCAGTCTCCTCTGCAGCATGGCTGCTGTATTTTACACTGATAGTAGATATAAATCCCCTACTTGATAGTAGATATAAATTCCTCCCTCTCCCCTCCCTTAAAATATAGCAGGACTAAGAAACTAAGAAAGAGATGTTTTTCTTCCCTTCTTTTATGTCTCCTAGAAGGTATGAGCAGACTTAGCCACACGTGTTGAGAAATAAATTGCTCTGAAGAAATGAGCTTTATTCCAAATCCTCTCTTAAGAGCCAAAGTCTTAAACAGAAGGTCACTAATCCCCAGACTCAGCAGAGATCATTTAGCTGGTTTGTCCTCTTTGCTTTATTAATCTGAGCGTGTGTTCACTCAGTTTCCCCTCCTCAACCTCTAGTCCCTGCCGCCCCTTTCAATGTCCCTGTGCCAAGCCTCTGTGAAGGCACTACTCAATCCCTCGTAGCAATGGTCATTTAAAACATCCCATCACTACAACTGCCTCCTCCACAGACTTTCTGAACCCCTCATCCTCCTCCAATTTGCATCTTATTTATCTTCTTGCTCAGACAAGTTTTATCTAAACCCCATTAAAAAATGATGGAAAGACTACCACTGATTTAAACAGCTCACATCCGGTATGTGTTTGCATGTTTGTCCAAAAATTTAGGGATCGATATGCCTGTCATTGCTTTCTACATACTGTCAGCACTGAACAACAGAGCTGGCCTCTCTCTAGAAACTGTGATCCCCAGAAGCATACATGTATAACTAGGCAACATCCCCAGGGTCATCTGCCAAAATTGCTCCCAGCCCTGCCTCGGCACTCTTGCTTTTCAGAGGCATTGCATCAGGCTTGAAAAGACTTGGACAGAGGTTGGTGATGTTGCCTTAGGAGATGTAAAAACTTCAGAGGTTATAGAGAGGGGTTTTTCTGTGCTTTGTTTTTGTTTTAATGAGCTGTGAAAGTTCTGATTAGAAATCTGTACCTTGCTGCCCAGTGTATGGCTGTGCCTCTGCATTTAATTTGCTGTTCTGACCACACTGTAATTACAAGAGAACAAGCCCAGTGTTTGGGAGGGAGCTCTGCCCTCCTTGCTCTTCCCTCGCTGCTCATCCACTGTGGGAACAACCTGTTCTGGTGAGTCAGCCTTGTGCCTCGTCATTTACCCTGATACCAAAGTGCCAACAGGATCCCTGTTACATCCTGAGTGGGATTTTCAGCCTGACACACAGCAAGCATCCCATGCTCTCAGGTCATCTGGAAGTACAGTCAGGGTGCAGCAGAACTTAGCTAATTGGCAAACTGCTGGAATGTGCAAAATAGAGTCGCTTTTTTCCACTGCTCAGCCAAGTAACAGGTGAGGCCTTCAGCCACAGCATCAGTTCTTTTCACAGCCTCTCCAGCAGTGCGTTTGCTAGCAGACAACAGTGTTTTAGCCATCAATTATTAAAAATACAGATGTTCAAAGACACAAGCAAGGAACATTCTGTGCCTGTTATTCCTACACTTTCCATAATGCTTGTGCCCTTACACACCAGTTTGCCATGTGCAGTCATTCATAGTGTCTTCTAAACCATAAATGTGACTTTCTCTTCATATTCTGGGAGTCCAGAATTTTGCACAAAGCAGGCTGTGAGTTAAAGGCTGACTTCCATGAGACAGAAGCTCTGAGCTGCTGCAAGAGGAGGAGGTGACTGGAGCCAGGTTACTGAGTGGCAGCGAGAATCCTGGGAGGTTGTCCTTTTCCACCTGTACTGACTGATGTGCCATGAGTCCTGCAAAGGCACAGCTTTTCCAGTCCTCATTCAAATATTCTTATAGCACTGGGCTAAATGAGCAGCATTCCCATTCTTAGATGAGTTTTGGGGCTGCTCTGCAAGCAGGCCATGATTATACCTTCTTGCCAGCCTCTGGGTGTGATGGTTGCTGTCCTGGAAGATGGACTAGAACTGAACTGTGACCCTCCAGAGCTGAAAGTATTAACAGTGATGTCAGCTTAAAACCCACTTATCCCCTGTCACTGGGAATCTGGCCTGGACTGGAAAGGACAGGAACAGGGAGGGTTGAAAAATAATGAACAGGGGACAGTTCCACAGGCAGAGGCTCAGCATCAACCTCAGAGAGATGGTTTGTCAGCCTGAACCTGCCATCTACGGACATAAGTGAGAGGATAAATACAGTAAACATAGGTGAGATCAGCAAAGAGGCAGGTATGTAACCACAGAGACAGCTGTTGCAGTGGATGGCTTTTGGGATAGGATTTTTTTTTTTACATGGAGAACTCAGTGCTTTTTTTAGCTGATGTGACACTTGCCTCCAGCTCCAAGCAGTATCACATGCTCCTTGAAACTTACTTTTCTGTCTCCTTTTTATCAGGTGTGGGCTAAGAGGGGAAGGGCATATGTATATGAACCTCAGACTCTGCAGTATCACTCGTTGTACTTGCTTCTTTCTCTGGCTAAAATGTATGATGTTCAGCAAGATCACCTGAGCCTCCGAAGGAAGACATGTTGAACAGACCAGTAACAGGGAAAAGAGAAGTTGGCAGGCACTGCCACAAGGTTTGGGGCAGTTCAAAAATACTTGTACCTACCAAAACAGGACAAGAGTAAAGCAAATGGTGATTATTAGCAGCAAACTTCATCCCAGAGCATACAAGACTCAGGAAGTCCATCCAACTGAAGCCTATCTAACAGGAATGTGAGAAACTAGAGGTAGATGGAAAATGGATTCAGGCTTTTTCAAAATAAAACAGAATTGTTGAAACGTGACTGAAGGCGATTACTGTTTCAGCTGATGCTTTAGACTCATTTCTACTGTTCAAAAAGGTGACAAGGTCTGGTTTTAACCCTTCTCCATAGCAGGTGTTATAGATAACCAGATGATTGTCTGAAAAAAAAAAGAAAAACAACTGGCAAAATAAATAATTGATTAATAGTGTAATAACTTTGACTTGTGTTTCCTACACCATTACTTGAAATGGAATGAGTTCAGGCTAGCAGGGTAAAAATTTGATGAAACAAAAGTCATGGAAGTCTTCCTTCCCATCCTCATACACTTTGACCAGTGTCTCTTTTTGCCATCATAACTAAAGAATTACTAAGTGCTTGCCAATTTTTCATAGCCTGGGCTATTATTATTCTGGTAGTGAAGAGAAAAACACAGACATGTGGTAACCAGTAAACTTTGTGGTACCATCTATCCGAATACAGAGCCCCAGGCTAGAGATTGGGGAATTCCTTCTTGAAAACTCATGGATGACAAATGGAGCCAAACCAGTGTATGATATTCTCACTGAAAATGGTTTCTAACAAACACTAATTGTTCTGCTGAAAACAACATTTCATGTTTTCATCTGTGGAAGAGTTCTACTAAAACAGATTTTTCTTGGTTTCCTCTAGAGGGCAATGTCATATAAATATTTTAAGCAATTTCTGGGTTCTGTCAACCGGGAATTTTAGCCTGTCTTATCTAGGAATTTGCAAGACAGCAGCGAAAATTGTTTTTTTACATGCTTTTAAGATGTGTATAGACATAATATAATCTGATTGTTTGGCTTTTAGATTGCAGTAGCTAATCCCTTTAAGAAGCAAGAAATATGTTTTGCATTTTGGGTAGATTTGGCTATTCTGGAATGTGAAGAGGGAACTGCTGATGAAGACCTGATTCTTTTCCTCTGCCTGTGCAGCTTTAAGGACTTCTAGGAGCTGCCTCTTATGTGACAATTGTAAAAAAGATTATAATCCAGTCCTCTAAGAATGAAGTTACCAATTGTTGTAGTTTATGTCAGTAGCTGGAATTTCAGAGCAGAGGATAAATCTAAATACCAAGTCTAAGTGGTTCATAAGACCTAGGAAACAGAGGGGTATTGTATTACTGTTTATTTCCAGAAGAATTTATGTATATATTCCTGGGTTCACTAACTGTATTGCTTATTTGATGGATGTTAGTAACAGCATAATTTTCAAATTATTTGTCCACATAAGCAGCTGCTAAAATTAGTACGGATCAAAGGTTGTCACTCTGGACCTTAGTAATTTAATTTAAGGGATATTTTAGTCACTGTAGTATAAAAATGGCAAGTATAGATAAAGGCTGTTTTGTTTTCTTTAAAGCTCCAGTGTAGGATTTGAAACACATTTCCATGGGCATAAATTTATTTTTTGTCACCTATATCATTATCTTCCTTCCTTCTCCCAAACTGACATTACTAAAAGAAAAATTTGCTCTTGACATTGCAACATGAAAATGGCTTTAGGGAAATACTTTTACAGTTTTGTCTCCTTTCCTCTCCTGATGGCCACTAGTCCTTTGGAGAATCACCACAACAGCCTTATTGGATTGTCTTGCAAATCCCATACATTTACTGAATTTGTGGGTTAACATTCTTGGTAAAATATTTTTTTCCAAAATAGTAGTGGGCAATCTGCAGTTGTCAGGTTCTCTAAATTAATAAACCTGTTTGTTTGTTTTTCCCCAAACAGGAAACACAATTAATTGAAGTAACACACTTATTCCCAAAAGTGCTTCATTTTGAAAACAATGGCCTGTGAATAAAATAGCAGTATTTGCATTGGCTTCAAAGCCAGCAGGCATTAGGTAGCAAAGCAAGATTTGCCATCTACTTTTGACTAATAGCAACTCTAAGAAAAATCTGAGGTCTTCTGTAGGTTTTAAAAGCTCAAGTAGGTGAGAATTGCTTTTTAATTATTGCTGCTGGCCAGGCAGGACTTCTTCTTAAACCATGCCTTAACAGAAGTATGATAAGCAGTTTGCAAATGCTAAGTTCCTGGGAAAAAATTTTTAGAGACCTTAGAGGAAACTAAATATTCTTAGTTTCATTTCTCCTGCTGCATGAGAAGCTTTATGTTTGAACCTTATATTCATCACCACCTTCATTTAGGGCTTGTGTTTAGATCTCACTCTCTCTAAATTAGCTGACAGCTTAATGCTTAATCACAGGGGGATTATTCTTTGCCTGGCTGGAAGGAGCTATGTTTGGGGCTGTAGGTGTGTGGGGAGGTTGGTTCACCCTGAGCTGGGATCGCTGTACGTGGGTAGCCCAGGGAATGTCACGCTTGCATGGCTGCAGGTACTGAAGGAGAAACCAAGGCTCACAGCTTCGTCTTCTCGTCGCCCTCTCTGCTTTCCTTGCTGGTGAGTGCTCTGCAGTGCAGCTCCCTTGCTGCTGTGCCCAACGTCTCTGACAATTCTGTAACACTGTTGGCTTCGCTGGAATGCCTTACCACTCCAATTTGCCTTCCAAATTTCCTCCTGCCACTGCATATCTGTCCCAGCAATACACAAAATAGTCTACTCCCTGATCTGGTTTTCTGTTATGGCCTGCATTTGGAAAGTAAGTGGTACATACAGCAGAGCAGAAAATTATTTAGTAATCCAGTTTCATCAGGATGAACTATGTGGTTAAAATAAATCGGATTTCGATAGTTCACCAGTTATGCTGTGGAGAAAGAAATAATAGTTAAAAAAGGTGTACAGATGCCAAATGGATTAGAAGTTAATGGCTGGGGTGTGGAATTCTAAATCAACAAGGGTTCACTACAGGACTCTGTCTTTAAACAGACTCTATTTTAAATAGTGGATGAGAAAGACGGAATATCAATGCTTTATAAGAATGATTTTGTGGTTTAAATGCATTCTCTGATGACCTGAGAAAAAAATAAGCTGTGGAAATGAATTTAAGGAGCATCACCATTAACAAAAAAGTCATACAAGTTAGTAGAGAAGTAAACATCTCTACTATGAGAGAAGACAGGTAGACTTCAGATGAGTTTCAAAACAAAAGAGGTAAATTATGAGAGGGTAGAAAAAATTTAGGACAGAAGAAGGACTTAGAAATTCATTAATTCTGGCTGGATGAATAATAATCAGAAGTGTTTTGTCTAATATGTAATTAAATTAGATATCATTATCTGTTAAAACCATTCAGCCAGCTCTAATAACCAAGGAAACCAATCCTGAGTCCAGGTGTTAGCTCCCACACTCCCTGAGGTTTTCCCAGCCTCAGGGATATTCTCTCATTTAATGATAGTATCAATAATAGAATTAAAGAATATGAGAAGTAATAGTCTCCGTTTTTATATAATCTTCAACATGCAGAGCAGCACACCTGGGACCCACTGTCCACGTCCTACATCAGGGGAACCATGCGTGACTTTGTGACACCAAGGCAAGATCTCCTCTAGATTAAAAAATGTCATATACCATGCTATATATGGAGTCATAAGCTGGGGTAAGAATCCAGCATGAACCCAATGTAAAGAACTAGTTTAAATTCCCTGTAAAGTTTTGACTTCTTCACATTTTAGTGGCTTTTGCTATTTGCTTGTAGCTCATGCTGCTCTCTGCAGTAAGCCCATGCTGGTTCCGCCTTTACCTTCCATTTCTCTTCCGCATGCTTCTATTTTAAATCATTGACTTGTAAGTTATGTTTTCATAAACTGTATATGACTTAGAGCCGTGTATATACCTCCTGTCAGGGTCTTACAGCCTAATGGATAGCACGTGTGGACTTAAGAAGTGCTGGGTCCTGGTCAAGCCTTTTCCCCATGCTGTGAACAAGTCATGGCCCCGGTGACAGGGAGGTGATGACAGCAGCTCACTTTCTGCAGGTGCTTGAACTCTTGGGGGTAAAAGCACTTTATTAAATGCTGGGTTGTATGGCAGAGCGTTTCTTTCCAGGTACTTGCTTGTCTGTTGGAGGGTTATAAAGTCAGAGTACCTTCACAAAGGCTAAAATTCTTCGAAATACCTGTTTCTGCAGAAGTACATTTGAGCAATACAAATAAGCCCTATCTTAGGAGATACCTGCCTGGTTATGAATTTAGCTATTATCCAGTCTTCCCAAGTGTCTCCAAGAGGTGTCAGCGTACAAGAGTGAGACTTACTTACCTGTAGAGTTTTTCTAGACTAATAACAGAATGGAAAAACTGAATTCTGTTTTTCCAAGGCCTTGAAGCCAAAAAAGCCCAAACCCTCTCTTTTCCTGTGCCTAGTGCTGGCTTTGTGAAAAACCCAAACAAACCAAAACCCAAAAAACCCCCACCAAAAACAAAACCAAACAAACAAAAAAACAAAACAAAAAAAAACAAACCAAGAAAAACCAAACAAAAAAACCAACAAAATGAAAAAACCCCCTCAGCCCGGTTTTTGTCATGGTGATCCAGCCAACACATAGCTGAAGTCTGATTTCCAGATACAGTATTTGAGATTTGTGGTGAACTGAGAAGGTCCAAAGCCAAGTCTGCTGGAGCTGCCAGTTTTCTGGTTGGAGCACTTGCTCCAGTTTATAAAAGTTTGCATATTATACCTTACTGTGTTATCTTTTAGAGCTGAAACAGTGAAAAAATCTCACAGGACTAAAGACTTTGGATAGGGGTTTATTGTGGAAAAAGGGGCCACTTTATGGCTTTATTGGGGAAAATATGATTAAATAGTTTCCTGTTAAACACAACTCTTCTTTTGTGAGAACTTCCTTGCAAGTATGAACAGGCTTATTTGGAAGCTGAGGAGGAACCAGTACCAAAGATAAGCGTGTGACAAAGTGAAAAACAGGATTAAATATAACCATATTAATTCATTGCATGGCAGACACATACTGGGAGCAGCCTGGTAATGCTGGGGCCAACCCAGCTCCCAAACTTTACCCTCTCTTATGGTCACTTCACATGTCCCCCTTGCTTGTGGTCCCCAGTTTGCCAGTCAAGGAGCCCATGGGAGATGTGCAGGAGTGGTGTGGGAGTTTCTTGTGCAGACACAGGGAGGAGGTTTGTATGTAGTCCAGGGTATGCTGTTTCTGGGGTTCCACAGGCTCCTTTTCTGAGGACTAACTTGGTGGATGGAATGGGACAAAGAGGTGAACGTGAGGTTGGGCTGAGAGTTTCCTTTTTGGTCACATTTTACCGCATGCTCTTTCAGCAGCATTCATCAAAGTAACCTGAAAATTGTGTCCTGGAGAAATAGCTCGATTGAATATATAAGTTTTAAACTTAGCATTGCTCTTATTTTTCCCCAGGCTGGCTGCGCATATTGGAACTTTTAACCTTTAGATTGTGCCAATTGATCAAAATGTTCCTGTGTTGTTACTAAAGCTTGATTTTTTTCTCTTTGAAATGATGGCAAAACCTGCTCCTAACTTAGGAGGAAGACTTGGAACCTTACCAAATGAAAACCTGAAACCACAGAAGAGCATTTGTTGTTTGGAATATCCCTTCTTTCTGAGTACAATCAAAAGGCAAATTATTTTTCATCCCTTTTAAAATGGTTACATATTCATTGAGGGGGAAGGAGGTGATTCCCAAATGTTAGGAGATAGAGGAGCAGTTCCTGATTTTCATATGTGTAAGCATTATGGCAGGGCAGATTGATCAACTAGAGAGGTGATTCTTGGTTTATGGCCATGTAAAAGGAGAATTGAACCTGCAGGATGTGTTCTCAAATATGGTCAGCTACCACAGATCGCTCCAAAAGAAAACATCACACCTCAAAAAAAAAAACAAAAAAAACCAAAAAAACCTAAGGACCAGTCATAAATCTTAAATCCAACAAGATTAAGACATAGCCTAGGGAAAAATTCAAAAGGAATCAGAACTCCAAGAAGGATCCTGCCCATTGAGCCCATAGGCACAGTGTCTGAGATCTGCAATCAGTACCAGATGGTGCTGATACGTGGTGTGGATCTTGTAACAAAGAAATGCTGGACCCATTCAGCCCAAGCAGGAAACCTTGCAGATTAAATTTGTATTAGTTGGAGCCTGTAGATTGCTTTAGCAAGCAAAATTGAGCCTGGGTGTTAAGATGATCTGGATCAAGAAACCCAAATTAGGTTTCCTCCTTAAAGAGGAATGAGCACATTTTGGCACCAGTTTTCATAACGGTTTTAGAAAGAAAATATTTGGAAACAGATGCAGTGTGTTTCTGTATATTAAATCCAGTCTGTGAAATAAAGCTACTCTCTCTGACTGCACAGAATGGTCAGAAGACTCCTGGAACAAAATCCCCCCTAAATTTTATGTGTGTTTTAAGGAAGACTCTTGAAACATTAATAAGTGGCGAGTGGATGGCACATTCTGATATGTGCTGGGAAGTGTGCACAGATGAAATGCAGGATGGTTTGCGATGTTTAAAAAGCAAACAAGATCTGGGCTTCCACTTGGAATATCATAAGGATCACAGCATATTACATTAATGGAGGCTATTCTAGCATAAAATGAAAGCCACATTTGGAACAATCTCTGCCGCCCTGGTGTAGGACACTGGGGAGAGTAATATAAAATGACTCCAGGGTGGAGCACAGGTTGCTGGAGGGGGCAGCCTCTGTTGTAACCTACATTATTTTTGTAGTTAAAGAGAAGGGAAAAGTGTTGCTTTTGTAGGAAATCCTAGTGAGCAGGCACATATGGGCAATGAATTGGGAACTTGGGAACGTTAATCCCTGAACTGAGAGTTTGTGTAGCCCTACCTGCTACACAAGTCTTGCTGGCTGGGGTGCTGGCAGTGCAAGTAGAGCCTAAGCGTCCTGCTGGGTGTTTGCAAGGGGATGGAACACCCTGTTGCCTGGTCTGCTCTGAAAACACACCGTGACGGAACTTGTGTTACTCACCTTGAGATGTGTTTGGGTGTCAGTCCACTCGCGGCAGCCTTCTTTAGCAGAGGGGCTGGCCTTGCTACCCCCGGCCCAGCATCATCCTGCAGTCGAGGCAGTGACAGGGGCTGGGAACTGGCACCAGCCCTCCTCTCCATAGCCATTCCCTCTCTTGTCTTTATCTTATGCTTAGACTCCCTTGTGCTTTTTCTGGGATGTATGGTTATGTTCCATTTTGTGTCGTGGCTAAATCACTTCCAGCAGTGCAAGTGAGGGAAAGCAGAGCGAGCACTTGGAGACACCATCCTGGAGCAGCAATACCTTGAGCCCTCTTGTCCAAATCAATTTCCTCTGGTAGTTCTGGAAATCCCAGCATGAGACCAGAAGAGTCACAGGTGTGCAGAACCCTTCCAACCTGCAGCAGCGCCTTGCTACCTCCAGATTGGGATTGGTGGGTCTGAGGTACATTTTTCCCTCTCTGTTGACCCTTTGGGATTATATTGAGATGTACATCATGTTCTGTGTGTACAGAGAAGATTCAGATTGCTGTTCTGGTGCAAAGGAAACAAACCCCCTTGATAGCTGCATTCCCCTAGGCTGCTGAGCACCCCGTCCAACATTTTACACTCAGTAGAGCTTAGTGGAGTTAAAAATAGTTCTTGTTGTCAAAATATTTCCTGGTAGTAAAAATGTCCTTAGGCTACTTTGTGAAGTGGTAACCTTTGGACATAACAGGGTAAGGAAAAATCAGAACATAGTCTTTAATGCTGGGGGAAAAAAAAAAAGGTCTGCCGTAATTGCGCAATATGGGAGAAAGTTTAAGAGCAGAGAAAAGTGCCATCACCTTGGGGAGGGAAAGAATGGAATTTAAATGGTGATCTGAGGGTGAGTATGTAATGTAAGATACTATGTCTTTGTTAAGTATTTTTCCCCATGTTGCCTGAAAGTTTATCTGGGAGAAAATGTCTGACTGTGTGTAGTGGATGAAGGTCTTGCTGGGAGTCTTTGAATTCAAGGCAGAGTAAAACCTGGCCTTTCATTTTTTATTTGATTTTAGAGGATAATGTCCTTCTAAATTTGGCCCACAAGTTATAATTTCTAAAAACAAGCTTAGATACGTGTTTCCATCTTGGGAAAAAACCACTCTTAGTGATAGCAGATTGTTTGGAGCAAATGCATGTTCCTCGGTAGAGTCTCAGAACTGGGCCATACACTGTAAAGAAGTGAATGTATTAAGTGAACAGAAATTTAAATTAAAAGAGAGGATATTACTGAGAAGAATGCATACAGTAAACAGGGATTCCAATGTGACAGACAGCTTGATTATTTTTTCATTCTAATAACTGTATCTGGAGTTAAATGTAGCAGATAAGGCAAATTGCTTAAAGGCCGTGTGATTTCTGGCTTATTGCTCTCTGTTTTACTTCAGCAATATCAGTACACTTACTTATATCTGTATTCTGCTCTCCAATCTGGAGCTATTGCTTTGTATTTTGAAATTAAATACAGTATACTTAATGCTGTATAAATCACCACTGTTGTGAACTATGTGATACCATATTGTTCTGGCACTACAAAGTTACCCGAATTAGAGAACTGCTGGGTGAGGCGGCTTTATCCCAATTTGTAGTAGCCTCTAAATAAATTCTATGAGCACATAAGGAAAATAATTAAAAAGTGAGATCAAAGCTATATAATGTAGATGCATTTCATCATGGTTTGGAGTTTCATGGAATATTCTCTAAAAGTGAGTATTTTTTAAATTTATATAACTGATTTTTAAAAATACCAGCTTATAAATAAACTGCAAATGCATAAAATGAGCTCTAATATGATTGCTTACTAAATATAAATATTTCACAAACAACTCTCTGCCCTCAGAGCTCAACCTCTGGAGCATATTTTGAAGATCATATTCCAGAAAGAGACTTGTGGGGAGCAGCGGGAGGGGGTTATCAATACAGTCAGTCTTACCTTACCCCACTGCAAGGAAACTACCAAGCAAAAAAGAAAAGAAAAATAGTCTACTGGAGACTAGTGATCTTAAATAACATTTTAAATAACAATTAGCCTCAATGTAGGAAGTCACAGTGTCAGCCCTCTGGGACAAAGACCCTATGTCTGTGTTTTCATTACAAACTACTGACTGTATTTTGAGTGCTATAAAAGTAATAATCATGGACAAGTGAACAGAATAATAAAATTGAGAGGTTCAATTTCTTGACAGCTCTCAATATAGTTTCCCATGGATTGCTTTCCATATTTCACCTAAAATCCCTGCCTTCTGTTGTAGAAAACATCTCTGACTGTAGCCCATGTAAGTAAGGAGCACGGATGAAAAGCTTACTGACTCACAGAGACAGGGCATCAGAATGCCTCCCAAAAATCAGTGAAAAAGAATCTAGTTTCCTACTATTTGTATGGCAGCAGGAATAAGTGAGTGTTTACAAATAATTCTAGCTTAGGTCTTGTAAAGGCTTGTCTGCCTGCAATTTGCACATGAAACCTCACTGAAGATTGAGGACTGGGTTGTTTTCAGCCAAACCTGGGGCTGCTTGGAATTTTTTTGGTCATTGGAATTGTTCTGCACACCCCATGAACTTGCAGCCAGCACAAAAGGATGAGGGTGTAACTCCCAGCTGAGCTCTGGGTGGCTCTAGGGGCATGCTGGCTGTGGGCTGTGGTATTCAGCTCTCCAGAGCTGATTATAGTAGTTGTTTGTTGGAGCTATTAAACTTGCATTTTTTTAAAAAAACCAAACCATCCCAAACTACTTTTGTTGTGCTTGTGTGCAGAAGAAATGGAGAGGTAAAGGTTTTCTCTGCGGCAGTCCTCTCACAGTATAAGAGCATGTGGTGCAGAAATGGGGCTTTCTGGAGGTGGTCTTTTCAGAGGTTCGGGAAACTCAGTGGCCTGAATGCCACAAATTGGCCGAGTGAACTGTGAGGAGATCCACACAGAGGTCAGGGAAGGGATTTTTGTATTTACACAGTCACAGCTGGGAGCAGAGCATGGCCTTTGCAGTCCTTGACTCCACCCTGGCATGCTGGATGCTTAGGCAGTATTAACCCTCTTTAGTGTCATCTTTGTGGTTTCTGGCTGAGTCCTGAAGTTTGTTGTTTTGTTTTAGGAACAAATGGAACATCATGTTGTTGTCCTGGCTTATATGTGGTCCTGGATGCTTATTGTGTTTTTAAAGGAATTTCGTTTAAATATGCACATTCATTTTGATACCCATTAGATCCACAAAGGTCTGGGATCCTGGGAACATGTACCATATAATTAACTTTATCTGTGTTGTGTGTCAGGGATGGCAGACATCTGGTGCCCAGGACACAGCAGTGTTGAGAGAATGCAAATGTGTGTGACTGTTGTAAAGAACAAATGTTTCTGGTGCTTCCAGCTTCTGCAGGTAATGCTTGAGATAAGGCAAGGCTTAAAAGTGGTGCAGTTTAAGGTACTTAGGAACAGAGCTAATACTTAAGAACTTTCATCAGTTGTTTCCTTGAAGTGTTAACTTCTTAGACATTAGTGAAACTGATTTTACTGACATTTAGTTTGAATATGGCCCTGTGGTGATTTGTGCTATTTGTTGTTTTTCTGAATGGGAATCAAGAATTTATTTGTACAAAGACAATCATAAGGAAAGAGCCAAAAATAACAGCAGTCTCAAAACCGCCATGCAGCATTGCCTCTGTGCTGTGGCATGGGATCCTGCACCTTTATTAGCTAAGCATTGAAGTGGCTTTTTCTGTAGCCTTCTTTTGACTGCCTTGGGAAATGGTTTCATCAGTCCACCATCCTTAATTTTCTTAATTTTTCATTTTTGTGCTCCTGAAATTCAAGCTAGAAATTAATTTGATACCCAACTCTGTGGGGCAGAAGAGGATGATCTGTGCTAAGTAGTTCTTCTTGCATATGTATGAAGCAAATTTTCTTTAGACAGATTTCTTTAGATAAATCAATGCTTTATCTTTATAGAACCGTATGACTCAAATCCTGTTTTGGCTTATAGCACAACAGATTACTTTGAAATGCACAGCTGTGCGTATGTGCGTAAAATATGTAAATGCTATCAATATTCTTTAAAATAAAAGCTAAGAAGATTTAGGGCCCAATCCCCCAAATTTTAGTGGGATGTTGGCTCCTAAATAGACCTAGAAAAGCCCTGCACAGCTGTCACCAAGCTGGGAGGTACCTAATAGTTCTACTTTCCTGATGCCCAAGAGGCAGTTTCTGTGCTGTCTTCCAGGGCACTTCAGTCTTGCTGAGCCTGAGCAGCTCAGCTGTCTCCTTGTGCCGTGGGGACCCTCATGCCAGTTCCCTCTCCACTGTGCCTCCTCAGGCCAATCGGGAGGAGAAGCCACCTTCTCACTCCCTAGGCTGCTTTTGCCAAGGTTTTGCCAGGCAGGATTTTGCGTTTTACTTTGCATTTGAATACGAGCTTGGGTCATATTTTGTGACCCATAGGATAAACATTTGCTGCATCCTTCTGGACTTCCAGTATGATAGGAGATTGTGCAGAATAACTGCTGTGGTCTCTCTTCTGTTTATGACTATAGCATAAATAGTGACACCAAAGGAGGCATCACAGGGTGTGATTCCTGCTCCAAAACTCTTTTGTATTATTATAATAACCAGGTCGTGGGCAAAACACAAACAGTTTTTGGGTGGGGACTCAGAAAAACCTCTCCTCCCGCATTAATATCCTGAATTTTGGATTCTGTTTTGCACAGAGGAATACATTTAAAGAAGAGGTGATGGGGAGGCCTTGGGCAGGAGTCGTCTGGGAGCTACTTATTTCCTAGGAAAATAATGCTGGTGAGCATTTCTCTCCTCTTGAGCAGAGGTGAACTTCCCAGCCCCTCTGCTGCTTGGAGGATGGATGCAGCCATTGCATCCTTCTCTCACTGTGCTCAAAATCTGATCTCTGCTTTTTAAATGAAGGGGCTTATGAGGTTTTTTTTCCCTCAGGAGATGTCAGGCCATGAATCATGGTGGGAAGGGAGGCATTTCCTGGTTAGCAGTGTTGAGCCCCAGAAAGAGGCACATCCCAAGGACTGAAAGCTTCCCTTCGGGTTAGCTCTAGGTATGTTAACTATTGGTGTGTTTCATTTTGGCACCTAATTAACTGCCTGTGCTCCCTGGGAGCTGAGGCACTGACATCAGGGCATGCATTTTGCTCCAAGGAACACAGTTCAGAGGCTCTTCTGTCTTCTTCTGAACTCCTGTCTCCCTTAAACTCATGGAAGGCTGAAAATCATGCTGAAAATCCTGAAAAACAGGAGGGATGGTTATTTCTGTGCAGAAATAGTTCTGTGCAGGGTAGTACTTCTGGGAGCCAGAACTGCTGTGAGCAAAGCTAAGCTGTTAAAAGATGGCTTGAATACAGCATGAGACTCAGCGGAAGAATTTAATCCCTGTCCATCTTGATTACAGTGTGATCTGCTCACTCCTTGGGCAAATATAGTTATACCTTTACTTATTTTTTCCAGTTATAGTGGTCGGTTTTCTACGTGTATATGGCCAAAACTTCTGTCATCAGGAGATGGCTGTGACCGCAGCTGTATAGTTTAGATGGCAGAAGTAGAAAAGGCAATATTGGCCGCTGTTAGGTCTGCCGGGAACCGGCTGCCACACACCTGGAAAATGGCCGTGAGATGTTAAATGACAGCCTGTGATAAAGACACTTGGCTTTGGCACAACAGGCCAGGCTCTAGGGAAGGCAACAGCTCCTGGCAGTTGTGTGGAGGCAGCAGTGGGGATTTTAATTTGGATGCCGCGAGTGAGAAATATTTTCAAAGGGGGGGGGCGCATACGCAGGACGTTTCTCAACAGGAGCCTGCTTTGGGTGGAGCAAGTGTGAAAAGCACCGTGTCTAGAGCAGGTCCCCCTGGAAAGCGACCTGTGAAGGTGCCCGAAGACAGCGCAAGGCTGCTCGGCACATTTCCCCGGCGGGGGCGGCTGGAGCTCTGGGAAGGGTGGGCGCCGGGGGCGAGGGCCCGCCTCTGTCCCCAGGCACCGGGCGGGGGGTCCCTGTGCCCCGAGGTCACCGCTCCCACCTGCGCGGCGGGCGGGGCGGGGCG